>JAJTUV010002367.1:0-225521 GCA_021653895.1 Mastomys natalensis | reverse complement strand
TGGTGAGAAACCATACAGATGTAAAGAATGTGGTAAGTCTTTTACTCATGGCTACTCTCTTCAAATTCATCACAGGTTTCATACTGGAGAGAAACCTTACAAATGTACAGATTGTGGCAGGTCTTTTGCTGAGGGCTCATCTCTTAAATACCACCTCAGAATCCATACTGGAGAGAAACCCTACAAATGTAAAGAATGTGGAAAGTCCTTTGCCAGACGGTCAAATTTTGAAGCTCATAGCAGAATTCATACTGGAGATAGACCTTACAAATGTACGGATTGTGGCAAGTCCTTTACCAGGAGCTCCTGTCTTCGAAAACATCACAGAACCCATACTGGAGAGAAAGCTTATAAATGTGAAGAATGTGGAAAGGCTTTTACCCAGGGTTCAACTCTTAAAACTCACTACAGAATCCATACTGGAGAGAAACCTTATAAGTGTAATGAATGTGGCAAGTCTTTTGCTGAGGGCTCAACTCTTAAAACCCACCACAAAATCCATACTGGAGAGAAACCTTACAAATGTAAAGAATGTGGGAAGTCTTTTGCTGAGGCCTCAACTCTTAAAACCCACCACAGAATCCATACTGGAGAGAAGCCTTACAAATGTAAAGAATGTGGGAAGTCTTTTACCATGGCCTCAGGTCTTCAAATTCATCACAGAATCCATACTGGAGAGAAACCTTACAAATGCACAGAATGTGGCAAATCTTTTACCCAGAGTTCACATCTTCAAAGCCACTGCAGAATCCATACAGGAGAGAAACCTTACATATGCAAAGAATGTGGCAAGTCTTTTGCTGAGGGCTCATCTCTCCAAAAACATCGCAGAATCCATTCATGGAGAATCTTTACAGATGTAAAAAGAATGTTCAAAATCCATTACCTGGTTCTCAAATCTTACAGATCATCCTGAAATCCATACTGGAAACAAACTTTACAAATGTAAAGAATGTTTGAAACCCATTACCACAGGCTGTAAATTTAGAACACATTATAAAATTTAAGCATGAGACAAAAGCAAGGGTAATTACTGACACTGTTCACTCAAGAAGTATATAGTTTTTAATGTGAAGAATGGATGGAAGCCTTTAACCACTCACTGTTCAACTCTTCAGTATTAGAGTCACACCAGTTAGCCCTATATTGGTATGAATTTGAAAACGTTTTACCCAGTGGGATTTGAATATGCTTGGCTGAGGGAGTGCCACTATTACATGTGGCCTTGTAGGTGTGGCTTTGCTGGAGGAAGTATGTCACTGTGGGGGTGGAATTTGAGACCTTCCTACTAGTCACAGAGCCAGTTTTCTACTTTTTTCTTTTCTGAAGAAGATGTAGAACTCTCAGCTTTTCTTGTGCCATGCCTCCCTGGATGCTGCCATGCTTTCTCCCTTGATGGTTATGGTGTGAACCCTCTGAACCTTTAAGTCAGCTTTAATTAAATGTTGTCCTTCATAAGAGTTACCTTGATCATGGAATCTCTTCACAGCAATGGAAACTCTAACTAAGACACCCCAAAATGCATCTTATATTCACTCTGGTGGTTTGACTGAAAATAGCATGCACAGACATATAGGGAGTGACATTATTAGATGGTGTGGCCTTGTTGGAGTAGGTGAGGTTTTGTTAGAATAAGTGCTCAAATGACGCCCACTGTCACTCTTTCTTCCTGCTGCCTGCTGATCCAAATGTAGAAATCTCAAGCTACCTCTCCAGCACCATGTCTACCTGCATGCCACTATGCTTCCCTTCATGAAGACAATTTACAAAACCTCTGAATCTCTAAGTCAGCCAAAATAAAATATTTTTTCTTTATAGGAGTTACTGTAGTTATGATGATTCTCCACAGCAAAAGAAACGCTAACTAATATAGTCACTAAGAAATTTCTTTGAAAATGAACTACTAATGTTTCATACAGAATTTTTCTGAAATCACTGATAATGATATAGAATTCATGTTACATTTGTCTAAACTGGTAATAATTTAAAACATAAGGACTTGTACCTGAGTAAGATTTCTCATAACCATCTAAAGTCAGAACTTGTATAATATTTGTATATTTCAGTGGAACAGGATATTTTTATTTGTATGATGTGAAGATTACTGTTGATACTATTTGAGCTTTAAGTATATGTTACAGATTGTTTATAATGTTAAATTACTTTCTCGGTCTCAATTACGAATAAATAAGTTGGAGTTATGTTCATTTACTGCTGTCTTGGGATAATGAATGTCTATTTTATACTGTAAAGGTATCATTAATGTTAGCCATTCCATGGGTGATAATTCCAACAAGACCATCTCATAAAATTGCAGTGGGGAACTGTGGGCTTTTTATGGATGTGGGATAAAGAATGTGGAAGGTAAAAGTGGGTGTCACAACGCAAGTGGTCTGATAGTGGAATTGGAAACAAGATTCCTGGAAGAAATAAATACAGATGGAGGAGGAAGGAAGGTAGCATCAGTAAGGAAGAGAACTGGTGTTAGTTTCAGGAGGCCTTCCTAAGAATCAGCAAGGAAGCAGAGTTGTTGAGAGAATGTCTTCCTTGGGTCTGGGCACTGGTAAGCACTACATTTGTTCAGTCTTAAAAGATGCTCTTAGTTTGAAACAGAAACTCTAAATGAGACAGCTTGTGAACAGAAGTGGAAGGGATATACCCATTACGGAAGACACATATACCTTGAAGGCAAACACCTTCTCTAATTAGACTTAAGACCTACTCAACCAGAGGGAAAACATGCCTCGTACTAAAAACCCAGCTAACTACTCAGTGGTAGTAAAGTCATGGTTATTGAAGGAGACTACAAGCATTAGTTTATTGAACCAGAAACATCCCTGCAAACATATATAAACATTTCTCTTTATACCTACAAATAAGTATAGTTTTCACTCCTCATTAAAAAAAAAACTACTGTTTGCAACACATAGAGACCACTATAGAAAAGCACAAACCAGTCAGCATGCAGAGCTGTGAAACCAAGTACCAATGATACATGTATCGTACACTTGTATATCAAAGGCTTAGAGACCATTTCAGAAAAGGGAACAGAAAGAGAATAAGAGCCAGAGATAAGGGAGTTTGTAGTGACATCATGTTTTCTAATAACATCAAAAACGACACCCATAAAGGTCAATGACATGTTCACCAAGCATGAGCCAAATAAGGACACTAGTGGACAGGGAAAAGACAAAAAGGTCTTAAGTTTATATAAATCACTATAAGTAACCGAAGAAATGTCCATGCTCAATAAAGTTTTTCTCTGAAATTCTCATGGAACATTATCTTTTCTCACACAACATAAGTTTTCAAATAGTTAATGTAGATTACTGATAGTAGAACAAGATCTATAGTTAACAAACATTTCCTAAACATAGTTAATGACTCATCTAACATCCACAATGGGAAACTTAATTTTCATGTCAGGGTCAATCACCTTTCAAAGATGTGGACATAGACCTCTCCCAAGAGAAACAGCAATTCCTGGACTCTGCACAGAGGGCTTTCTACAGGATGCCATGTTGGAGAACTACAGCAAACTGGTCACTGTGGGTGAGAATAATTTCCATCATGATTCCCACTGCATCCTAGGGATGTTTTTCAGCTGGTATTATATTTGCAACAGGCTTGTGTCTATTATTCACAGCTCCTAGTTTTTCTTATATAGTGGTATCATATATATAGCAAATATTTTATATCACTATATATTGTCCTGTTATTTAGACCAGTACTAAATATAATCCTAGCCCCAGATATTACTTTTGCAGGCATTCAGTAGCAGTAATATATCAATCCAGTTTAATTCCCATAGCTGCATTTTTTTTTTTTGTCATGAAGTAATTTAAAGACAACTAAATGAACAAAGAAGTTTAAAAGTATTGGTTTCTGAGGTCTAAAACATTTGACAAGAAATGATAATTAAGAAATCATTAATGTATTTTCTGTTCCTGTTATCCACTGGGTACAATTCTATGTTAAAAAGACAACATTCAATATAATGCAGAGTCTGAGGTTTCTTCTAATGCAGAGACTTTTCTGTATTGAAACCAGAGTTAGTCATCTGTCTTGAATAAAAAAAAGCAATTGGATTGTGGACATAGAGGAAGCAGAGGGCACTGAAACAGGTAAGTGGGAATGAATCAATGTTTAATGTAATCAGTCTAAAGCAAAAGAATCTAGGCAAGTGGTGAGGTTTAATCAATCTCTGCTAGCTTAGAAAGATCCTTTCACTTAGAATCATATAATCAGGATGTACTGTAGTACCCTATGGGGTAAAAGATTTTTCTTTATTTTATCTGAATAGTATTAAATTGACACATTGGAGTAGCAGTCTGACAATTTGTGTGTAGGTTATTAGTTATTATGTGTTAAACTAAAAGTTTGTATTTGTTTTATATCAATACTAAGTGGATTTGTTCTTCAACACTTTTATTTATTAAGAATTTATTATTGTATATTTTAACATTTTTCCTTCTAGATTCTCTTAAGCAACCTTTTCTCAGATGTGAGTTTATGTTCTTTATCTCATAAAAACAATTAAAAACTAAAAAAAAAATCAAGGGGTGGGCTTGCACTTTCCTCAGGGGCAGATCATCAGCTGGTCTGCCCCTCTGAAAACCCCACAGTCTGAAGGCTTCCCAGAAGATGTGTTGCACCCAGGGCAACAGGGTACATCGTCAGGGTGTCTATCTCTTTGAAGATGCCACAGTCTGAAGATCTCACAGGAGATCTGCTACAGACAGGGCCACAGGTCTCCTAGGAGATCTGCAGCAACCCAGGGACACAGGAAGCAGGCTCCAGACAGAAACATCCAGGGCAGTAAATAGCAGAGATAACTAGATGGCAAGAGGCAAGTGAAGGACCATAAGCAATAGAAGCCAATATACTTTTGCACCATCAGAACCCAGTTCTCCCACCACTCAGGGCTGAAATCAACCAAATAGAAACAAAGAGAACAATATAAAGAATCAAAACCAAAAACTAGTTCTTTGAGAAAATCAACAAGATAGATAAGCCCCTAGCAAAACTAACTAAAGGGCAAAGAACAGTATCCAAATGAACAAATCAGAACTGAAAAGGAGACATAACAACAGAAACTGAGGAAATTAAAAAAAAAACTCATCAGGTCCTACTACAAAAGCCTATACTCAACAAAACTGGAAATCTCCATGAAATAGATGATTTTCTAGACAGATATGTAACCAAAGTTAAATCAAGAGAGGTGAACTATCTAAACAGGCTCATATCCCCTATGGAAATAGAAGGCGTCATAAAAATTTCCCAACCAGAAAAAAAAAAACAAAAACCAAAACAACAACAACAACAAAAAACAGTGCCAGATGGCTTTAAGGCAGAATTCTACCAGACTTTCAAAGAGCTAATACCAACACTCGTCAAATTATTCTATGAAATAGAAACAGAAGGAAAACTAATTCATTCAGTGAAGCCACAATTATTCTGATACCTAAACCACACAAAGACAAAAAAAGAAAGAAAGAAGGAAGGAAAGAAAGAGAGAGAGAAAGAGAGAGAGGAATAAAGACAGAGAACTTCAGGGGACTGGAGAGATGGCTCAGTGGTTAAGAGCACTGACTGCTCTTCCAAAGGTCCTGAGTTCAATTCCCAGCAACCACATGGTGGCTCACAACCATCTGTAATGGGATTCAATGCCCTCTTCTGGTGTGTCTGAAGACAGCTGTGGTGCACTTGTCATATACCTAAAATAAATAAATAAATAAATAAATAAAATCTTTTAAAAAAAGATTAAAACAAGAGAGCTTCAGACCAATTTCCCTTATGAATATCAATGCAAAAATACTCAATAAAATTCTCAAAAACTGAATCCAAGAACACATCAAAACGATCATTTACCATGATCAAGTAGGCTTCATCCCAGGGATGCAGGCATGGTTCAATATATGGAAATCCATCAACATAATCGACTTCATAAAAAAGCTCTTGACAAAATTCAACACCCCTACAAGTTAAAAGTCTTGGAAATAACAAGAATTCAAGGCCCATACTTAAACATAGTAAAACAACATACAGCAAACCAGTAGCCAACATCAAACTAAATGGAGAGAAACTTGAAGCAATCTCACTAAAATCAGGGACCACACAAGGCTGCCCACTCACTCCCTATCTATTCAATATAGTTCTTGAAGTTCTAGTCAGAGCAATTAGACAACAAAAGGAGGTCAAAGGGATACAAATTGGAAAGGAAGGAGCCAAAATATCACTATTTGCAGATGATATGATAGTATACTTAAGTGACCTCAAACATTCTACCAGAGAACTCTTTCAGCTGATAGACAACTTCAGCAAAGTGTCTGGATATAAAATTAAGTCAAACAAATTAGTAGCTTTCCTTTAGTCAAAGGATTAACAAGCTGAGAAATTATGGAAATAATACCCTTCACAATAGTCACAAATAATATAAAATATCCCGGTGTGACTCTAACCAAGTAAATAAAGATCTGTATGATAAAAACTTCTGTGGGACTGCATAAGGGTATCTTGGTTCTTGGCTGGGCATGGGCCTGGAACCCCGAAACTCCAAGGGAGAAATGGCAGGTGTTCGGCCACGTCCCCAAAACCCAGGGTCCTGACATGCAGTCTAGTCTCCATGAACCTACATTGTTCAGTCACGTAGGCCATTACAACCCCTCTCAAAGTGCACAGGTAGAGGGTGTGACTACAGGCCTCAGGCCCCAGAGAGATTTACATACTAATGAAGGCCAGAGGGCAGAGCTAATTAAGCATTCTTCCCTAGACCCTCTCCCTTTCTCCCTCCTTATTTAACTCAGATCTGTCCTGAGATTCACAGGGGTACATCCAGATCCATCTATCATCGGCTGTGAAAATAAACTCTTTTTGGAACTACGGACTTTGTCTTTGGGGCCTGCTGTCACCAAAGCTTCCAGCCTTTGAAACTCCAGACCTTTCTCCTGTTTGTGGGACCTGCTGTCATGGAAAGCCTCCGGGGCACCGCCTTGGCTTTTTTCCCCCACAAACTTCAAGTCTCTGAAGAAAGAAATTTAAGAAGACCTCAGAAGAGAGAAAGATCTCCCATGCTCATGGATTGGCAGGATTAATATAGTAAAAATGGCCATCTTCCAAAAACTTAAAAAAATGTTCACCATCCTTAATCATCAGGGAAATGCAAATCAAAACAACCCTGAGATTCTACCTCACACTAGTCAGAATGGATAAGATAAAAAAAACTCAGGTGATAGCAGATGCTGGCGAGGATGTGGAGAAAGAGGAACACTCCTCCGTTGCCTGTGGGATTGTAAGTTGTTACAACCACTCTGGAAATCAGTCTGGCAGTTCCTCAAAAAATTGGACATAGTATTACCTGAGGACCCAGTTATACCCCTCCTCGGCATATACCCAAAAGATGCTCCAACATGTAACAAGGACACAAGCTCTACTATGTTGATAACAGCCTTATTTATAATAGCCAGAAGCTGGAAAGAACCCAGATGTCCTTCAACAGAGGAATGGATACAGAAAATGTGGTACATTTACACAATGGAATACTACTCAGCCATTAAAAATAATGACTTCATGAAATTCTTAGGCAAATGGATGGAACTAGAAAACATCACCCTCAGTGAGGTAACCCAATCACAAAATAATACACATGGTATACACTCATTGATAAGTGGATATTAGGGAAAAAGCTTGGAATACCCATGATACGGCTTACAGACTATGTAAAAGTCAAGAAAAAGCAAGATGAAAGTGTGGATGCTTTAGTCCTATTTGAAGGGAGAACAAAATTATCACAGGAGGGAGACTGAGGGGGTCTTGGGATGGAGAGAAGAGGTGTAAGGGGAAAAGGGGGGCAGGGGCAGGTATGGGAGGAAATGGGAAGATGTACAGGAGAGGCAGAGGAGAGGGAGAGGGAAAAGGCAGGTCAAGAAATTGAAGAGAGGTAGGTGTATAGCAGTGGGGGATGGGGAACTGAGGGTAGCCACCAGAAAGTCCCAGATGCCAGGAAAGCAAGAGGCTCCTGGGACTCAACTGGATGATATTAGCTGAAATGCCTAACAAAAGGTAGAGAGAACCTGTAGAGAGCAAATCCAGAGCTTAGGCAAGGCCCCTGGTTGAGGGATGGGGCCACCCATCTTTCTAAGAATTTTAACCCAGAATTTGCTCCTGTGTAAAGGAACTGCGTGGACAAAGAGTGGAGCAGGGACTGAAGGAAAGGCCATCCAGAGGCTGCCCCACTTGGGAATCCATCCCACATGCAGACACCAAACCTGGACACTAGTGCTGATGCCAAGAAGTGTTTGCTGACCGGAGCCTGATATTGTCCCCTGAGAGGCTCTGCCAGAGCCTGACCAATACAGATGCAGATGCTTGTAGCCAACCATTAGATTGAGCAGGAGCACCCCCAATGGAGGAGTTATGGGAAGGACTGAAGGAGCTGAAGGGGTTTGCAGCCCCACAGGAAGAACAATAATATCAACCAATAAGATCCTCTAGAGCTCCCAAGGACTAAACCACCAACCAAAGAGGAAGGACTCATGGAGGGACCCATGACCCCAGCTGCATATGTAGCAGAGGATAGCCTTACCTGGCATCAGTGGTCTGGTGAAGGCTCGATGCCCCAATGTAGGGGAATGCTAGTGCAGTGAGGCAGGAGTGGGTGGGTTAGCACCTTCATAGAAGCAAGGGGGAGGGGGTATTGGGTAGGAGGTTTGTGGAGGGGAAGCTGGGAAGGGGGCTAACATTTGAAATGTAAATAAATAAATAACCAATAAAAAACAGATGGTAAAAGTTCCCTTCTTTCTAGAGATGCTTCACTGATTTTTTTCTCACTCAGGTTCTTCTGTACAATAAATGGAATTACTCATGATTACATTGTCTATTAAAATGTTACCCTCAACCTCTAAACATATAGTATGTCACTCAGTACACAGCTGGGAGTGCAAAATCTAGAATCAGTGTGGAGTACTTTGTCAGGCACCTCTATTCATAATTTATTACAATTGACTCCAAAATGACTGCGAACAGAAAAATCCAGTTTATTTTGGCCTATGTGGTCACATCTAATCTTCCAGGACCATTGTCTGAGGGAAACAAAAAGGACAATGCTCTTTCAATATGTCTCTTTTCCTAGAAACTAACAACCTAAAGGAAGCACAAGAATCTCATGAATGCTTCATCAAATTTTTCAGTATTGAAATAAGAATATAATATAATATAATATAATATAATATAATATAATATAAATATAATATAATATAATTAATTAATATAATGAGGAAGCTCAGTTGATAGTTAACAAATGCCCTTCATATGTAAGAATTAATATCAAGCCTCTTTTCTCTTATATTGTAAATTCTGGATGATTACTGTCATATACTATTTGGCTCACAGATGTTAGCATGTTTGCAGTTTGGTCAGGTCAAAATATATATTCATGATATTCTACCTACTTATTCTTTGCTCATTTTTGCTGTTCTTATATCAGGAGAAGCAGTGATATAATCATTCTTTTACTCAGAGTGTTTGCTATTTGAACTCCATATAAAATATTAAAAACTGACAATGCTCCTACATATACTACCAGGCCTTTTCAGGAATGTTTCAACAATATGCTGCAACTCTCATCACAGGCATTCCATATAACTCTAAGGATGAATCTTTTGTGGAAAGAAGTAATGGAGAACCAAAATATTATTTAAAAATAAAGGAGGGGTAGACAAATAATATGGCTATTCTTCATAATATTTTATCTTCTATTTTTTATGTTTTATATTTTTTAAGACTTGGTTAAGGACTGCCTACTGCTGCAAAACATTTTTTGTTCTGCCCCTAGAGTAATGGTCCTTTGGAGAGATGTTATGTAAGGTGATTGGTACTTCTCAGGTCCAATAATTTACTGGAGCTGACATTATGTTTGTATATTTCCTCAGTGGAATGAAAACCCAGTGTGGATACCTGAAAGACTGTCTTGACCTGAAAATTTGATGAAGAAGATCCAAAGTGTCTATAAATGCTACACCTGAGCAAAAGAAAGGGAATGGGGTGATAGAGTTCTTAAGCCATGAATGTCAATCTCCCTACCAACAATGACTCAGAAGAAGAAACTAGTGACTAAAGGAAAATAACTGATGAAATCTCAGGGAAAGAATGTGATTCCCGAATTGCTGTTCCTTGTTATGTTGCCTCTATTAAATGCATCTGTTACTGCTGATCATACTGTGCCTTAGGCAAAAATGGCCACATGACATTTTAAGAATTAATATGTAGGCTTGCATGATACAACATTAACTACATGGCACTGAAATTTAGATGAATTTTCCTCATTCATTGCTGCACAAACCTAGTGAAGATTTTTGGTCATTATTCTTTTGTCTCTAATCAGACCGAGGTAAACATAGTGTCCATGGGTGTCAGAATTTTTCTGGCAATAAGATAACAGAGAAGTCAGTTAGGCTGTTGTAAAGCACAAATAACATCATTCATAAGAATTGGTTTATAGTCTAAAAGCAATGCTCAAGATTTAGGAGCACAGGCGTGGTATAAGTAAAAAACATGAATTCTGGTAGACATGGGGGCAGAAGCTATCTCATAAGGCAGCAAAGGATCAGCAGATTGTAAAACTACATTACTCTTGTCATTTTAGGAAGAGCAGCTTTGTACGTCATTCTATTGAAGAGGTAGTCTATGTGTTTAATTTTCCTGAATCTTAACTATGTGTGCAAGGCCTATTTTCCCTCTACACTTTAACATCCCCCATCTTTATAGAGTCATAAATTTTCTTCAGGGTTATCAAATATCCAAACATCATTTGATAATAAGATTTAAAGTCATTTAAATGTCCCAATGTCATTTAAAATAATATTTTTAACATTCATCGTCAATTATCCATTACTTCCACTTTTCTAAGAAGGACTTTTAATTTTCGTGAAGTTTATAACATCCACATTACCTCTGCTGTAGATCTTTACTAATTGCATCTTACTTAATGCTCTTGCTAATATGAGCTGAACCTACAGCTCTCTATCCTATGTGGTGTGCTCATAACAGCCTATGAAACACCTGATTAGTCACTCCTATCCTGTTCCCGAGCTCTAAGTTTGTAAGCAAACGCTAGTTACAACTTAGGCATTTTTTGTAGTTCTCCAGAGTAAGAGGCTTCATTTTCTCTCATGTAACAAAATAATGATATTTTAAAATAGAAGGAACTTCTACTGTTATTTGAAACTATGGCATATTTTTCCTGATCACTGGAAATAAGAACCTGTTAAATTAAGTCTTAAAAGATACTTTGCTCTAATAATGTTTATTTTACAGAGTAGAATATAATAGAATATTATATTGTCAAAAAATCAGTCACATGAATTTTTTTTAATGAAAGAAGTAAAAATGAATCCAATATGGCTGCCATGGTGACAAATCTTCCACAGCAGCACTTTGCATGCAGAGAAAAGCACTTTGTATCCATCAATTTATGCTACACTTTTATAATTATGGGACAATAGGTCAACAAGGCCACATAGTGAAACTATGTTACAGAAGAACATATAATGAACCTAAAACAAAATAAAACTAATAGTTTCAGTACAAAGAGAGTTTGATACAATTAGATGAAGATATTTTGAACATACACAATCGTATCATATTATACCCGAATAAGACATTTAGCATGCTGTGACACTGGTTAAACCATAATATTTAATTTACTATCATAGATAAATTTAAATTTTAACTAAAGTTAAATGGATATTCCTTCTTGAATGTTTTTTGTGCCTGATGTCAAGACAGGAGTCTTTTTCTGGCCTTAACAAAATAATGTAGCACTTGGGGGCAAAAATCAATCCAAGGAGTGCTATACTGGAAGCCAAGATGGAGAACACTTCCATAGCCACCATGACCTTCCCCTTTGTGCTGTGGTAGACAGGGAGGAAAGTGATCCAAACACAGAAGAATACCTGCATGCTGAATGACAGGAACTTGGCTTCATTGAATGTGTCAGGCAGATTCCTGGACAAGAAGGCCATGGTGTAGCTCCCAAGTGCTAAGGAGCAGAGGTATCCCAGAACAGTGTGGAAGGCAACTGTTGAACCCATGTTGCACACAATGATGATGTGACCATGTTCAGCATGGGTATCTTGATCAATGAAAGGTGGAGAGGTAACCAGCCAGATTCCACAGATAATAAGTTGGATCAGTGTGCAGATGGGAATGATGAAATTAGGGGCTCTTGATACCATTAACCACCTCATCATTCTAGCTGGAACAGTGGCCTTGAATGCAATAACCACTGTAATAGCTTTGGCCAACACTGTGGAGAGAGCCACAGTGAACAAAATTCCAAATGCTGACCACTGCAAGATACAGGTGGCTGTGTTGGGCTGGCCAATGAAGAGCAAGGAACTGAGGAAACAGATGAAGAGGGTCAATAGCAGGGTGTAGCTGAGAGCCCGGTTATTGGCCTTGACAATGGGTGTGTCTCTGTGCTTCACAAAGACTACAAGAACCCCAGCTGTGAGTACAGAGAAGCCCAGTGCTGTGATGGTGAGTGCCATCCCCAAGGGCTCCTCATAGGCCAAAAAGCTCACAGATTTCTGGAGGCAGTGATTCTTCTCTGAGTTGGCATAGTGACTTTCTGGACACTTCACACACTTATCCATATCTGCTCAGAAATGAAAGTGACTGAATCAATCCTCAGGTGTTACCTTCCCCCTAACATATTAATTATCCTCAACTCATTGAAGTGCTTAAAAGTCACCTTCCTTTTTTATTTAAGAAAGACTTTTTTTTTTTTTTTTTTTTACTAATTCTGTGAATCATTTCAAATCTATGCAGTGTTTTTCCCCTATGGTGACAAAAATTAAAAAATTCAATCCCTTTTCTCTATTTTGTATGTTTCGCATCAATTTTTGAATTTTTTGCGTCTGTTTTATGTGTCATAACATTTCAGAACAATTCTGTATAAATGCAATTTGTTTCTGACATTACCTTATGAAATATGTCTAATTATGGATATATATTTTGTACAATACTGTCATTATAATTTGAAATTCATTTCTTAAATGGTGTTCTCTGATTTGGGACCCATATGTACTCATTTTCATAAATCCCTTAGGTACTCCAATTTGGTTAACAATCTGAATTATTTCAAACTAATGAATGTCACTACATTCTTGAAGCTTAAATCCTTCACTAGCATTATGTTGTTACATTTACCTATGGCATTTGTCAACAAATAAGGACAGAACTATTACTAAGTATTTAAAAATGGGTTTTGAATACTCTGCTCCTAAACATTTGTGAGTTTTACCTTGAATTAAAAAGCATGCTTCTCAGTTTATATTGTCATATTTCTACTATACCTTTGTGTATTTCTGAAAATTATCACCTCATCAAGGGATCATGGTCTCTGTTTTATATTTTAAATTGACATTTATTGAGTTTATTTTCAGAAGAATCAAATTTCTTTTGATACCCTATATTTTTTTTTCTTTAATGACCATGGAACTCTACTCATTTTTCTCAAGTGATTTACACATTCACAACTTGTTCCTTTGCCCTCATCATGAGCATTTTGCTGTTTTTTTTTCTTTTATTGTACAATGTATGCTTCAAGAGCAGAATTATATCTTTGACTTAATTAAGGATCATGATGTCTGTGTCATTAACTAATTTATCTAAGGATAACACTTTATCTTAGAATTAAGTTTTGCATATTCTGCACCTTCCTTCAGTGATATCCTGAATTTAAATTTTTTTTCATGTGTGTTTTCACCATAATTTGCCTTATGTATGGCTTCAAAATGCAATCACTGAAATCAGATTGTACCGGATTTTAGATCCATGACTAAAGTTTGCCTATTCTGTGCATACTGAAAATAGCTGTGGATGTACCATATATCATAAGTGCAGGGAAGAGATATTCATCAAAGGAGCATTTCATATCTGATATTTTGAACCTACATGAATTTCATGGTGATAGGAATTCATATCACATAAGGATGAACTCAATGCTGACATTGAGCTTAATCTACTTATTGTCAAACGCCATCTAAATGTTTGGTTTTATAAACATCAACAAGTGACACACTCATCCTTACTCCAAGAAGCCTATCTTAACAGTGATCTGTGATGAAGGAGAAGACATATGACTACAGATGATCATGACGTACGTGATGCCTTAATCCCTTTCCATAAACAAGTATTTTAATAACTATCCCTTCTAAGGTATAACAGAAGTAAATGCATAATGGTTATAAGATGGTGATGTGAGTTGCCTCCTTCCAGGCAATACATGCATTGCTTTAAGGAACTCACAAGAATTAAGGGTAAGTTTCTTGATGGTTCTGCATATGTATGGTTTGTAGAAAAATGAGGAAATCATTTTACCCTTCTTTGTTAAACTATCTCCTTTAAAAATAGTCAAAGAAAGAAGTTAAGTATTTTACTTGTGTAACAATTGATGACTACACTGGTTTCCCAGGTACAGTCTAAACACAAGGGTCCTAAAGATGACCATGATTTAAACCAAATAGGTAATGTACCAATATGAATAGCATCCTGAAACAGTTAAAGGGATGATTAAGGATTGAATAAATTGACAAGCGCTAGTAGGAGGGGAGTATATTGAATACATGTGGGCAGTTGTAAAAGAGTGACATTGACCAAAGTTAAACAGCATGGAGTATATGGCTCACCTCCAAAAATGAGGTAGATTAGGTGCAAGTCTTCTATTCACTCTATTCTCCCAGACCTTATCCCTCAATGTCATCTTTAGTGATGCATCAAAAGACCAGCAAAGCCTCCCATCCACCCCCATCTTTAGTGGATACCACAGAGTATCCCCTTCTATTCTGCCTCCCCACTCATTGATGTATACAAGCTTCCAAATCCAACAGGCATGCCCTGATAAACTATAGGCCAGTCATATCCTTTAGAAAACCAATTAAGATCCCCATGCACCTTCACCTTTCTGGGTTGTCCTACTCGAACCCCCTGCCCCCCCCCATTCCCAGCTCTGCAGCCTGCTGTGCCCTTGTGCTCCCATCTCCTATGGATTCCACAGATCTTGACCACTGCCTGCCTCTCCCCACTTGTTGCTTTATCTCATACACCAATTTCAATATAAACCATCTGCAAAAAGCAGGCTAAAACAGACCTACAGCACTTCTACTGTCCCTGAAAGCCAATACCCTCAGTCTTATTTACAGCTCTATAGCAGAATATTTTTATCTCCTTTTCCTTTTGGAACCCATCACCAACAGAACGAATGGACCCTCTTCATTTTCCTTTCTGCCTACTCCCTCAAATACCAGACGTCCTTCTCTGTGAACACACAAGCTGAGCCAGCAAGTAAAACCTCTATTACACTATTGACATATTCGAGAGGTAACATAATCTAAGGAACAATATACCCATCTAACAAATACAAATATTAAAAAATCAGCTCTGAGACATATAATTATCCCAATCCTAGACACCTAGGTGATAGTATAACAACACAATCAATAAAAGTTAAGGCAATATATCTACACTAGAACAGAGGTGTCCTATCAGATATGACTCTACATACTCCACATACATGAAGCAAAAAGAAAAGGCTATAACACAGATTATGTAAAGATGATAGATGTCCTTAAAGAGGATGTAAATAAATCCCACAAACAAAACCAGGAAAACACACAAAAAATTGGAGGAAATGAATAAATTCCTAAGGAAAGCTAAGAAAAACCAAACAGTTGAAGTCAAAAAATAAAACTGTACAGGACCTGAAAATGGAACTAAATCAATAAAGAAAAACAAACTGAGAGAATTAGAGATATTTTAGAAGAAATACATCCCACAGTCAAAGAAAATGTTAAATCCAACACGTTCTTAAACAAAGAAACAGTACATCTGGAGCACTTTGAAAAGAACAAACCTAAGAATAACTGGTATAGAGGAGGCCGAACAACCCATCTTAAAGTTCATGATATGTTTTCAACAAAATAATCAAATTTGTTTTCCTGAGATAAAGAAGGAGAAGCCTATAAAGGTACAACACTAAACACCAAGTGTATTCGAGCAGGAAAGAAAGATTCCTGCACCACATAATAATAAAAATATAAAACACATATAACAAAGAAAGAATATTAAAAGCAGCAAGTGGATAAGATGAAGTAGCATATAAAGCAGATATAACGTAACTTCAACTGACACCTCATTAGTTCTGCATGTCTAGAAGGGCCTGGACAGACTTACTGCAATGCAATCTCTAAGATGTCAGCACAGATGAGTCTACTCAGCTAAATTTCTCTTCTCTCTCTCTCTCTCTCTCTCTCTCTCTCTCTCTCTCTCTCTCTCTTTCTCTCTCTCTCTTTCTCTCTCTCCTTCCTTCCTGCCTTCCTTCCTTCTCTCTCTCTCTCTATGTCTCTCTCTGTCTCTTTCTTTCCTTCTTCTTTCTTTCTTTCTTTCTTTCTTTTCTTTCTTTCTTTCTTTCTTTCTTTCTTTCTATCTTTAAATGTTAGTCAAAGGCTTTATAAGTTTGGTAATGCTCAACAACAAGAGGCTCATACAATCAGAAGTGTAACCCAATACCCAACATAGATATACCAACTGTCTTTGACTGGCAGAGACACACAAACATCTGCTTCCATGTTCCTCCCCACTCTCTCATCTCCTACCTCCTTCCCTTCCTCTACTTACTCCTCCTACCTTAGCTCCTCCTACATATCACCCTTCCTGTTAAAATAAAACTTTTCTCTCAAAATACAATTAGAGCATAACTACATCAATTTGTATCAGTAAGGTACAAGATAAACCTAATACTCAGTCCATCATTTTGTTGACTAACCAGAACCTCTGTCATCTCTCCTAACTAAAAGACTGAGTTCTAAACCTGGCATTTTCCTTGGCTTTAGAATGAATGTCAGCTGAAAATTACCCTCAAGTCTTTTCTTTCAAAGTAAATAGCCGGGATTGGCTATGAGACTATAAGTCTTCAACTCCGTCAGAAATCCAGAATGACTGAATTAACTGAAATTATGGGAAGCACAAAGCATAGCTTCTAAAACTTACCAATTTATACAGATCGCTAAACACCTGGACAGTCCCTATACTACAAAATGTTGGAGCATCTGATCTTCAGCCTTCTGGCCCAGGATCATCTCATAGACCTAGTGATGCAGAATTATTAAGGGCTGATTACTCTGTCTTGACAGATATAATCAGTCAACTATTCCGCAAGTGTGTCCTTTTCAGGACAGTAATTTTTCTGTAGATGAAAAGAGGCAATTCTTGCCTAGTGACTGTCTCACCACAACTGGAGTAACTCCAGAGATGCTCAATTTCTTCTTAGAATCCAAGACAGGAAGCTGTCAGGAGCAGATAGGTCTCTAATCAAAATGAACCTCAATACAGAAATGTTTGTAACATCAATTCTGTGGAATTCTGACATTTTGAAAACCAACTATCCATGTAAGGCAATCTGGACTGTTGTCTGTTAACTCCTCTCAGCTATTTCTAAATAAAATATAGAGAACACCCTAATAATAAATTCAGAGCAATGAATATGCTATAAGCCCTTAACTCACAGGCTAACCATCTCAGATCAGTTAAAAAAGTTAAAGATTGACTGGGTCTAAGCTTTCTATTCCTAAATGTGTTATATAGGCACAATGCCTATGAGAGTAACAATATTAATCTCACTTTTATATCAATAAGAAACTTGTACCAATGAAAACCTTAAATTTGAAACCAAAGTAAATCTTGTACCATTTAAGAAATTATAACTTCAGCTTAATAACAATTATACAGATTTCTACCAATAGGTTATGGCTATGCAATAAATCCTAGCTATTTCTCCCTGTTCCTACAAAACCACTACTTTTCCCTAGAAAGACAGCCCAACATTAACCACCTCAGTCCCCAAGCCCAGGGAATAGGGGCGCTGCCTCTTCATTAACTTCTTCAAGCTGATTACTGGCATTGAGATATTAGAAAAGGGGCATGGGGAGAGTAAATTGATAAGCCTCTGACATCTGTGTCTTCACTGCATTCAGCTGAGATTCCAGAACATCAGAGGTTTGAGCAGGTCTGCTCAGCTTGCTTGATGAGTAGATACACCAAGGCTGAGTATTCTGTAATATACAATTCTCAAAACAAATTTTAGTATCAAGATATTTTTTTGTTTGAATTCTGGAATCTAGTGTTCTGGTGGCCTGTCTCTATCATATCTAATCCATATAATTCTGGGAGTTTCTATGAGGCTGGGCTCCAACCATCCTCCCATTCCTGCCTCCCTGCTCTCAAATTCCCCAACACTAGGGAATCCAAACTATTGGGTACCAAGGCCCTCAACTTCTACTGATGCCTGACAAGGCCACCCTCAACTACCTATACAGGTGGAGCCATGAGTCCCTCCCTTTTTGTTCTCGGGCTGGAGGTTTTAGAATGGCTACCCCATATTGTTTCTTAGGACCATTTGCTTGAAAAAAACTGTTTTCCAGCTTTTACTCTAAGGTAGTGTCTGTCTTTGTCACTGAGGTGGGTTTCTTGTATGCAGCAAAATACTGGGTCCTGTTTACGTATCCAGTCCGTTAGCCTATATCTTTTTATTGGGGAATTGAGTCCATTGATGTGAAGAGATATTAAGGAACAGTGATTGTTGCTTCCTGTTATTTTTGTTATTAGAAGTGGAATTATCTTTATGTGGCTATCTTCTTTTGGATTTGTTGGAAGAGGATTACTTTCTTGCTCTCTCCAGGGTATAATTTCCCTCCTTGTATTAGAGCTTTCCCACTAACATCCTTTGTAGTGCTGGGTTTGTGGAAAGATATTGTGTAAATTTGGTTTTGTCATGGAATATCTTGGTTTCTCCATCTATGGTAATTGAGAGTTTTGCTGGGTATAGTAGCCTGGGCTGGCATTTGTGTTCTCTTAGGGTCTGTATTCCATGTGCCCAGGATCTTCTCACTTTTATAGTATCTGGTGAGAAGTCTGGTGTAATTCTGATAGTACTGTCTTTATATGTTACCTGGCCTTTTCCCCTTACTGCTTTTAATATTCTTTCTTTGTTTTGTGCACTTGGTGTTTTGATTATTATGTGACAGGAAGTATTTCCTTTCTGGTCGAGTCTATTTGGCATTCTTGTATGTTTATGGGCTTCTCATTCTTTAGGTTAGGGAAGTTTTCTTCTATAATTTTGTTGAAGATATCTATTGGCCCTTTAAGTTGGGAATCTTCACTCTCATCTATACCTATTATCTTTAGGTTTGGTCTTTTCATTGTGTTCTGGATTTCCTGGATGTTTTGGGTTAGGAGCTTTTTGCATTTTGCATTTTCTTTGACAGATGTGTCAATATTTTCTATGGTATCTTCTGCACCTGAGATTCTCTCTTCTATCTCTTGTATTCTGTTGGTGATGCTTGCATCTATGACTCCTGATTTTTTTTCTAGGTTTTCTATCTCCAGGGTAGTCTCCCTTTGTGATTTCTTTATTGTTTCTACTTCCATTTTTATGTCCTCGATGGATTTGTTCAATTCCTTTACCTGTTTGGTTGTGTTCTCTTGTAATTCTTTAAGGGATTTTTGTGTTTCCTCTTTAAGGACTTCTACCTGTTTACCTGTGTTTTCCTCAAATTCTTTGAGAGTGTAGTTTATGTTCTTCTTAAAGTCCTCTGTCATCATCATTAGAAGTAATTTTAAATCTGAATCTTGCTTTCCTGGTGATATGGGGAATTCAGGACTTTCTAGTGTGGGAGAACTAGGTTCTAATGATGCCAAGTACCCTGTGTTGCTGATGCTTATGTTCTTGTGCTTACCTTTCACCATCTGGATCACCTTAGTGCTACCTGCCCTGTCTCTGACTGGAGTCTGTCTTTCCTATTATCTTGGTTGTTTCAGAACTGTGTGGGGTTGGGGTTACTACTAGGGTTAGAGCTGGGGCCCAATATCTGCTTAGTGCTCAGGCCCAGACTGGAAGGAACCAGTGCTCAGGTCCAGGAGTGAATTTCTGGGTCCCAGTGAGTCCCAGTTATTCCTTGTTTGGGTGGGGGGATGCTGTCTCCTTACCTAAGATACTGCCTGGGTTAGAGCTCCTGGGGGGCCGCTTCCTCTGGGGTTTGTGAGATTAGGTGCAGAGCAGCCTCCCGGGATCTGCTCAGTGCTTGGGCCCTGACCAGAAGGACTAAATTTTCAATCAACGTAGATGCAAAGAAATACTAACAATGAAGTGAAATTTAAATAATATGTATCTAGAAATGAAGCCCTATAAAATGTGTAGAAAAACTCCAATTCATTGAGGTTAACTACATTGACAAAACCACAGGAAATAGAATACTCTCACTTTAAAATTAATAGAAACAAAACACACATTACCGCCATCACTACCACTGCCACCACCACCTCCAGCATTCCCAACAGTGCAATAAAAAATTTCAACAGTCATTGGTCATTGATTTTTCTCCTCCTTTGAAGAATGTCCTCCCTGCCAAGGTGAACGACTCCATGACAAACAGAAACAGCACAAGGTTGGGAGGCAAGGGCGTGTGAAATTTCTCAGCAAAATGGAAGAATGCTGTGATCATCAGGATAGCCCTTAGGGCTGTAGGAAAGAACCCTCAAAACATAGTTCAAAGAGATATAATTTCTCAATTTGGCAAAATATAAGGATGCAATGTGATTTATACAAGGGCTTTCACGGACCTAGAAAAGCAGATGCAACAGCACTATGATCCAGTTTGTCAAAAAGATACTCCAGAAGGAGAAAAAGATTTAAAAAGTGGTGATCCCAGGGCAAGGTCCCATCCAGCTTAAGTTTACAAAGGCAGGGAGACCTCTGAAAGTTTTTGCAGTGTTAAAAATTGTACTTGCTCTCCTTTTCCTGAGTCACTTGGCTAAGGTTTTGGAGTGCTAGTTTGTGGGTTGGTGAAGATGGAACCTGGAATAAATGACTGAATTCATTAGTAAATAAAAACTTGGCTTTGTGTATGCATGTGATCAGCTAGCAGAGAGCAATAGTTCTTTTGTAGAATTTTTTTGTAGGGAGAGCTTAGCTGTCTGGAGATCTCTGAGGTGTGAACAAAGCTCTTCAAGATTTTTTTCAAGCAGGATTTCTACTTTGGTTGGAAAAAACACATGGAGAATGAACAGAGCTCTTTTAGAATTTTTCATAGCTCTTATAGAACTTCTTTCTAACAAGATTTCTGAACTCTGTTGGAAATCCCAAGATTTACTTAGATAACATAGGATATTTTAGAATGTTTTCTAGTTGCTATTCAGAGAAGGTTGTTGGAAGAGAGAACATGGTTCTGTTAGAATGTTTTCTGGCTTTCTAATCTGAACCAGAAAATCCAAGAATGACTTTTAGAATTTTTCTAACAGGACTTCTACCTTTGTTAGAAAATCCATGAATTTTTTATAGATGCTTTTCTGACTTTGGTCAGAACTATTTAGAGAGCATTTAGAAATATTTTGTACGAAGAGAGATCAGTCTCAAACAGACAGCTGTCTTGAGCAGGAAAGCTGTCATGACACAAGAGCTGTCTATAGAGAGCTGTCTAGGGAGCCAACTCGAGCAGAAGATACACTATCAGCTTCAAACCCACAATTTGACTTCAAGTCATACTATTTGCTGCTCTCAGATACCACTTCTCTCAGGAACCCCTGTCCAGGCCAAGGCTGCCCTTTGTCAGACTCTGAAGAAATTCAAAGAATCATTCAATTCTACTCCAAAAGCTGTCACTTTAGAAAATCTGAAAACCTACTCAAAATAGTTAATTTTCTAGATAAATACCACTTACCAAAGCTTAAATCAAGATCAGTAAATCATTCAAATATTCCTATAACCTATAAGAAAATAGGAGCCATGATTAAATGTATACCAACCAAAAAAGCCCAAGGGCAGATGGTTTTAACACAGAATTCTACCAAACTTCAAAGAAGAGCTAATACCAATACTTCTCAAACTATTCCATTAAATAGAAACAGAAGGAATATTGCCACACTCATTCTATGAGGTCAATTCACCCTAATACTTAAATTACACTCAACAAAGAAATGGAACTGCAGACCAATTTCTATAATGTACATTGATACTAAATACTTCTAAAAATGTTCAAAAACTGAATACAAAATGGTATCAAAATCATCATCCATCATCATCAAGTAGGATTCATCACAGGGATGCAGGGAAGGTTCAACATACAAAAATCTTTCATGGTATTCTACCATATAAACAAACTGAAAGAAAAAAAGTCACACGATCACTTCACTAGATGCTGAAAAAGTCTTTGGCAAAATCCAACACCCCTCAATGTTACAAGTCTTGGAGAAATCCAGGGTTCAAGGTGAGTCCCTAATCATATTAAACACAATATACAGCAAGCCAGTGACCAAGATTAAATTAATAGAGAGAAACTTAATGCAAGTCTATTAAAATCAGACACAAGACAGGACTTCACAGTCCCTACCTATCTATTCCATATAGTACTTGCTGTTCTAGTTAGAGGAATAACTAAAGGAGATCAAGGGATAAAACCTGGAATATAAGAAGTTAAAGTATGACAACTCACAGATAATATCATAAAATACATACATGACTCCCAAAAATCTACCAGAGAATTTCTACAGCTAAAAATACCTTCAAAGTTGTTAAACAAAATAAACTCAAAAATCAGTAGCCCTTCAAACAGTTCCTAGGCTAAGAAAATATTGGGGAAATAACACCCTTTACAGTAGTAATATATAAAATATCATGCTGTAACTGTAGACAAGCAAGTGAAAGACTTGTATGATAAGAACATTAAGCCTATGATGATGACAGAAATTGAGGAAGATATGAGAAAATGGAAAGATCTTCTCTGGTCATCAATTAGGAGGATTAACATGGTAAATACAGATATCTTGCTAAAAGCAATCTGTAGAATCAATGCAATTTCCACCAAAATTCCACAACAATTTTTACAGATCTTGAAAGACAAGTTCTCAACTTCATGTTAAAAAAAAAATCTACGGTATGTAAAAGAATCCTGTACAAGAAAAGTACTTCTAGAAGTATCTTCCTCCCTGAATTCAAGCTATACTACAGAACAATAGTAATAAAAACTGCATGGTGTTGTCATAAAACCAGACACTTAATCAATGGAATAGAATGAAGCCCTCAAAAATAAACCTTCCCAACTATGGACACTTGATATTTGACAAAGAAGCCAAAACTATACAATGGGAAAAAGGAAACATCTTCAACAAATGGTGCTGAACTAACTAGATGTCTGCACATAGAAGAATGCAAATAAAGCCATATTTATCACCCTGAACATAACTCATGTATAAATTGATCAACGAACTCAATGCCTGACACACTAAATATAATATAAGATAAAACTGCTTTGAACTCACTGGCACAGATGGCAACTTCCTGAAGAGAACACCAATATCCAGGCACTAAAATCAACAATTAATAAATTTGACCTCAGGAAAGGTAAAAAGCTTTTGCTAGCCTAAGGACATCACCAATAGGATAAAACAGCAGCCTGGAGAGTGAGAAAAGCTCTTCACCAACTGTCCACTCAACAGAGGTCTAATATCCAAAATTTACAAAGAATTCAAAAAAATTAGATACCAAAAAGCAAAATAAGCCAATTAAAAAATGGGATACAGAACTAAACAGAGAATTATAAATAGAGGGATCTTGAATAAAATAATAAATTATGGGAAGAAAAAAATAAAATGAAATTTTTTCAAAGAGATGATTTATCATAAAAATTTCAATGTCTACATGTACAACCTGATTAATGACTTACATGTAATATATGGTTGATTTACCTTTTTCTGTTTCTATTCAATGTCCTAAGTCAATTCTTGTCATCTATTTCCCTGGTGTCACTTACTCTGTACAAGATTTATTTTCACTGAATTCATTTTGATAGAAGAATTTTCTATTGTAAACATCCTGTCCAAGGAGTAGAAATGTTTTCACTTCACTGTGTGTAGTTTCAGTAGCTCAAGTACATGCAGATATCCACAATTTATCATTCGACTAACATACAATAATGCAGTTACATGACATTGCTGCATTTTTCCTTGTTCTCACAGGATATGAATCTACGTTAATCTATGTTATAAATAGCAAACATTGTGTTAATACTGTTTACATGTCATAGACATGTTGGTATTGAATGGTTAATGATTATTATCACATTCTTTATGGTTTAAAAATCTTCACATGTGTGGGGACATTCATTAGAGAAATTTCACAAATGACTCAATTGCAGAATTAGCGTAATATATAGAAATATTTACAGAGAATGCTTTTCTTCATAACGGGTGATGTCTTGAATATGTTTTTCATGTATTTCCTATGGAATTATGTGTATCAAATGACAGATTTTAGAGCATCTCTGTATTGGAGACTTCTTCAAATAGAGGCCCACTTCATGACACGAAACCCATGTCTGACAATGCTTTGGTAGCCAACCACCTGAGATTAGACAGGCAATAGACTCAGGAAAAACCTAAATACTACTGTTGTACAAAAGAAACACTGCAGTGTAATCTATTTGTGATGACATTCTTTTATACATATAGATCAATATTTTTCTCAGCTTTCATCAGAGAGATGTCCTCCTATGCTAAATAAAAATAATAATAGAGGCACACAACTGGACAGTGATCAGAGAATGACAGACTTTGAAACATTCCGTTCTAAATTGGTGATCTCTATAAAGATCTCTGGCTTAAGGGCTAAGGGAACACAGCAGGAGAGTATCCAGAAAGATTGTAAGAAACAATGATGGTGGAAGACACTGATGAAAGGAAGCCTTCTCTGTACACCAGGATTTATAAGGTATGAAATCACAGAGAGATGGGCAGCATGCAAAAGTGTTATATATGTATAAGCCAGATAGAGTATTAGTGCAGCAATGGCAACTATACACAAGCCCCATCACTACCACAGAATCTATTTCAAAATAATACCTGCTGGCAATGAAAATTTTATTTTTTCAATGGATTTCAACTGGGTAATCCAATAAAACTTATGGTCCAGCCCAAGTAGCTGATGGCCAACACAAATGAATTCACTGGGATTTTGGAAGGTTTTATTGTCTCACAATGCTTTGTCTTGGCAATTCTTTTAACCTTACATGTCTTAGAGTATATAATACAGTTTCTAATTTGTTTTAATGGGTTGTCTAAGTGTGAAAATGTGTGTGTGTGTGTGCGCGAATGTCTTTGTGGGACTGCGTAAGGGTATCTTGGTTCTTGGCTGGGCATGGGCCTGGAACCCTGAGACTCTAAGGGAGAAACGGCAGGTGTTCAGCCATGTCCCCAGAACCCAGGGTCCTGACATGCAGTCTCATCTCCATGGACCTACATTGTTCAGTCACGTAGGCCATTACAGCCCCTCCCAAAGTGCACGGTAGAGGGTGTGACTACAGGCCTTAGGCCCTAGATTTATATACTAATGAAGGCCAGAGGGTGGAGCTAATTAAGCATTCTTCTCCAGACCCTCCTCCTTTCTCCCTCCCTATTTAACTCAGGTCTGCCCTGAATTTCATGGGGTACATTCAGATCCATCTACATCCGCCATGAAAATAAACCCTTTTTGGAACTATGGACATTCTCATGACTTTGAGGCCTGCCGTCACCAAAGCTTCCAGCCTTTGAAACTCCGGACCTTTCTCCTGTTTGTGGGACCTGCTGTTTTGGAAAGCCTCTGGGACACTGCCATGTTTTTTTTTTTTTTTTTTTTTTTTACCCACATGTCTGCATGTGTCTCTTGTAATATTTCTTTGGGTGTTTATTTATTTAGTTATTTAGTTTGTTTCATTGTATTCTGGTTTGTTGTTTTTATTGTATGTTATTTTATCATTATAAATTGCATTTATTTTGTGCTCTAGTGAGAGAGAGAAAGAAACAGTATGGATTAGTATTGTTGAGAAAGTGGGGAGGAATTGAAAGGAATTTAGGGATTAAAACGCACAAGAATATATTCTATAAATCAAAACTACTTTGACATTACAACTTACACCTGTCAGAACGCCTAAGAACAACGACACAAGTGGCAGCTCATGGTAGCAAGGATGTCGAGCAAGAAGAACACTCTTTCATTGTTGGTGGAAGATTTGTACAGGCACTATGGAAATCAGTATGACATTTCTGCAGAAAGATGGAAATCAGTCTACCTCAAGTTCCAGCTTTACTGCTCTTGGGAATATACCCAAAGTATGCATCATCTTACCACCAGTACATTTGATTTGTCATGTTCACTCGTGCTCTACTTGCAAAAACCAGAAAATGGAAACAACCTAGATATCCCTCAATAGAAGAATGATTACAGAAAATATGATACATTTCCATAATGGAGTATTAATACTCAGATATTAAAAATGATATCATGAAATTTGCAGAAAATATGTGGAAATAGAAAAGCTTATTCTGAGTAAGGTATGGCAATCCTAGAAAGATAATATTGTATGTATTTTCTTATATCCTTATATTAGCTGTTAAATAGATTGTAATAAAGATACATCATATAGTGTTTAAGAATAGAGGAAAGTCATATGTAGTCCCATAGATCTCCATGGGAGGATAGAGCTTATGGGTGGACTGAACCAAAGGAGTTGAAATTATGAGAGAGGTGAGATTGAATTGAGGGAAGGAATGAGGACAAGGACAGCTAGAAATAAAGGGCATTGAAGGAGCAACATGGAAACCTGATGCAAAGGAAACATCCTATAATATATGAAAACGATCCTAATGAAGTTTCCATATAGTGAGGGAAACAGAAACCCACTGGTCATCTCTTGTCAACAAATGAAGTTATGAGTACTGGGACTGTGTGTTTCATGAATATGAGCTGTTGATTTAAAACGTGAAGTAGAATCTGCCCTCCCCCACCCAAAAATGCAGGCAATTGCCAAGAAAATAAGTTGCTCTGCAAAAACTAACAGCAAAATTACACTGCAAAAGATAACATAGCAGAACCCATCAAAGATGGTGTGGTGGAACAGGCCCTGTTTCAGTTGTTGGAAAACCCACATGAAGACTAAGCTGCACTTCAGCTACATATGTGCAGGAGCCTAGGTTTATCCCATGCTCACTCTTTCAACCACAAAAGTTTAATCTACATTTAATCCCAGAAGCTATGCTAGAATATTGGTCATATAAACTTGAGGGAGTAAGCAACCAATGTCTGATTTGACTCCATCAGATGCAACACATTCCTGACACTATTTGAGCAAACCAGGAACCAGAGACTAGACAGATCAAAGAATTTGGGTAAAACCAATACTACTCATATCAAAATATGTCTCCTAAACCTATTCTGCCATGCATTATTCAGCCATCATCAGAGAGGTTTCATTCTTTATTCCTGCAGCAGAAAGTAAATACAAAGACACACATCTGGACATTATGATGTGTTTGTTGTGTGTGTGTGTGTGTGTGTGTGTGTGTGTGTGTGTGTGGGTAAGAGAGAGAGAGAAACAGAGAGACAGATAGGGAGAGACAGAGACAGAGAGACAGAGGGAGAAAATATAATAGACGTCTCTAAGTGAGTTGTCTATCTATTCCTTGCTCTCAAAGTTTAGAACATTCCATAAAAATGAAGCAGAAGGAGTAGGGGAGCGAGATGGAACAGAGGACAGCAGAAGAACAGTGTTTCTACAACAAATATGCAATGCTTACATGTATACACAGAGACTGCATCAGAAATCACAGGGTCTACACAGGTCTGCACTAGGCCTTCTGCATATTCAGTAGAGCTTTCAGTTTAGTGTTTTCTTGGGACTCCTTATCAAGTTTCTGATTATTGAGTACTCTATTGGAACTTTTATTATTCTACTGTCTTTTCTTCCACAGCTTCAATATGATAGTTATAAAAAAATATTATTATATTTTATTTTATTATACATTATTGTTCTCTTATAGAAACATATTCAATTCTAATGAGAGACAGAAAAGGAGTAAATCTGGATGAGAGACAAGATGGGAAGGATTCTGGAAGAAATGGATGGAGGGGAATTATATTGAGATTATCATGTGTGAGAAAAGAATCTATGTTTAATAAAAGGGAGACATAAACACATAGCATGAAACAAGTAAAACAAAAGAAACTTAGCAATGGTAGAGATTAAATCTATGTACTGGAGAAATCAAACATAACTGCTTCGTCACCTACTATGTAAAACAGCAGCAACATCCCTGTACTAGCAATAATGATAGAGGATGTGAGGAGTCCAAGTTTTAAGTGAATTCTACATATGACTGAGTATTGTTAGAAAATGTAAAGAAATGGTGCTAAAATCACTGTGCCATGGTGAAGTGAAACAGATCATTAATTTGTGTGAAAGGTGACTATTCAGGGGACAATAACTGCAATGGATCAGGAATGTAAGCCAAGGAGGATTTCAATATCTACAATGTGTGATTTTAAAAGGAAATAAAGCTAATAGCAATGCTTAAATGTCTAATCAGGGAATAAGAGATAATCTCTTACTTATCTCCAATGTTTTCCCATTTGCTTACTTATAACAGACTCCTGAGGAAAAGCTGGAAACGTCTCTGTGAGCCAGTATTTACCTGTCTTGTTGGAAATCTCATTGTCTGCACAGGGAGTACAATCAAAGCAGCAGACAGCCTTGCCTTCCTGGGCAGCTTTCCTGAATCCAGGCCCACAGCTCTCACTGCACACAGACTGAGGAGTCTAAGAGAAATGAAAGCTATTAGCAAATGCCTGAACTTTTCTGAAAATTTTAAGTAAATAGAGAATTTCTGAGTATATGAACAGTTAATTTTCAAATGCTTACACTTACAATTGAAGCTAATGAGGTTTGATATTGCTAATTTTATCATCTTTTGGGCTACACAGGCCATGTGTTTAAGTCTTGGACCAATTCCTGAAGATGTTGATAAGTATAGGTGATTAAAGTAGTGTACAAGAAAGTCATGATATGCATTCAGATTTAACTTGTCTCTATGCTTACTGGCAACTAGGGGAAATTTTTACATTGAAAATGGTTCTTAATGTTGACTGACAACTTTATAGGTCTTGGATTCATCATGGAAGTACATCTTTTACATCCCCATGAGTAGTTTTTAACAGGCACCTACCTGAGATAAGAAGAACCACCACAATATGGGGGTCAGTATTTCACAGGCTACTGTCACTTACAGAAAGAAAATGTGATAGGAGTGAGCAATCACATTCTTTGTTCTTTAATTTCGCTCTAATTCTGGTCTATACACATGTTGTCCTCACCTCCTCTGGCTTTTAAAACATCCTTTACCCACAATACAATGAGCTCTCACAGAGCCAGTCAAAACAACCTGACCATCCCTCAGTTGCTTTTGTTGACTCTTTGCATGAAGTAGCCAGTCAAGCATTACATACACAACACACACATACACACAGTCACATGCACACACACACACACACACACACACACACACACACACACACACACACACACACACACTTGTCATAGTCTTATGCCTTTTCAGAGGCTGGAAATTAAAATGCCACCTTACCTTACTGTAATTTCTTCATCTAGGTGACAAAAATGAACCTATAAGTGTTCTGAAGCAGTAACTAAGAGATACTCTCTTTTTAAAAAATGTATGGGCATTAACAAACTTAAAAATAGATATAACCATTGATCAGAGTCAAGGAATGAGGAAATAGTCTATGTTATCTGTTTTTTATGTGAAGATCCTTATTGTTAGTTCAATGTTTGTTGGTACTGAGTGAGAGTCCCATGATCATTACATCCTGAGAATTTCTTAATTTTTATGAAAGGTCAGGGGAATGAGAGAAGTCACAACTCACCTCTGTAAACCCTGTAGGCCATTGTATCATCTGGTCACATAAAGAGAACTGTAGACCCTCGTGAGCACTTGGAGAGTAGATTCCTACTTTCACCTTTAATCCAAGACCACTTGGAAAATTCCAAAAATTAAGAATGTCATACTTTGAATCTAAGTTTCTTCCCCCATTCATTACTGTGTGTCCTCTCACATGACTTTTCATTATCGTGTTCTTTAGGAAAGGGAGAAGCTAAGAGAAAATGCAGAAACATATGCTGAAAAACATGAGAAAGTAAAAGACATTTTAAAGTACTACCAAGAATCTCATTTGAAAGAGCCATGTCCAATGGAAATGTCGAAAGTCATGAAGCCAGGACAGCTGTTTGTCACAGTTCTCACAAAGGTAAGCCAGATGCTTGGGTCACTGTCATTTTGTTACTCTTTTCAGCTGTGCCCTCTGCCTCTTGCATTCATGGAAACTTTCTGCATTATGATCATTATATGTCTTTTCCTGAGAAAATTATGTTTAAGTCTTTAGGAAAGACAAACACTTATGATTCTTTCTTCTTTTAAGGAAATATCTTTTTTTGGCCCTATTTGGAAATCTTCTTTATGTCCAATATGATCATAATAAGCACAGATAAGCACAAAGCTAGAAATTTCCAAGTGAGGTCATGGCTCCAGGGATCTTCTTGGATATCTTCCCATAAGCGAACCCAAACAATATACTTGGAACAGGTTAAACTTAGAAATATCTGACAAACTCCAAATGGCTACGAGAACAGGTAACTGACTCCAGATTATTTTTTTTACAATAAACTTAGAGCTCTCTGAAAATGTAATGTAAGCATAGGGCATCATACATGAATACCATGGAAGAATAGAACTCAGTAAGATAGAATGACTAAAATAAAGTTTTACTTTTTAATAGGAGACATGATGAAATGAAATGCTCAATTTGAATCCCTTAAGAAATAATAAAAATGCCATATTGCTGACATAATAAAACACACCAAGTGACATTACCTGCCATGGGGAAAATACCATTTCTTCTCCATTGGCATATGGTTGTGTCTGTATTTGTTGAAGATGCAGCTCATGAAGACTATAGACCACAGCATACACAGCGTTGTATATATTGTAGCCTTCTTCACTCATGGCTAGGTCAAAAAGGTGTCTGGAAGTAAATCCAAAGAAGCATTGGGTTGGCAGTTCTCCAAAAGTTGGCAATCAAACTTTGAAAATGAACACTTAAAAAACAAAAACCAAAACTTTGGAAGATAATTATCCTCTGGGTATTTGTAGGGATTTACTGTTTGGACAAAATTCATAAACTCAACCACCTCTTCATGGTGGTGTGAAAAAACAAGACTCCCATGAAAGGACTCAAGCATAAAATAATCAGAGTGGCTATCAACATCCCATGAAGAGTTCAAGATCCAGACTTTCCATGTCACTAACATTTGCGCAATATGTCGCATTAAACCTTGTAGAGAAATGATGTCTCCATAAATAACTATGACATTTGCTGATGATTCCTCAATCTTCTCCATATTTTTCCATAATGCATTGGAATATGCATTCCATGTGCCAGAGATCATTTTCAAAAAGGCTATACAGATGCCATGGCTCTCCATAATTTCTCTCAAATCTGATAGTATCTGAGTCCCTCTGTGGTCATCTGGGAGGATCAGACCAACCCAGATCCAGCTGAAATGCAGCAACAAAAAGACTATGGCAAATGACAAAGATGTGTCCTTGTGAGCCATCTGATAGAGAGAATTAAACTGACCTCGGTCATTCAAGATAGAATCAAAAGGTCCAAAAGTGACCTGAAGTGATAACAAAATATATTGGCATCAGACACAATCACAGATTGAAATCAACACATGGAAACAGTCAAGATGAAGGTGGTCTTGTCCTGTAAACCCATTACATTTTTCTACGAAAAATGCTGATAGGTCTTCAGTTCCAATAACATAGATTATCTTACCTCTCTTTTCATTCTATTTTAAGTAATTGAAATATGGATCTAATGTAAAGTATCTTCTTACTTTTCTTTGATGGGTGATTAAATCCAGTGTCCCTATTTTACATTTATAGACACCTATAATATCAACAAATGATACATGTCTCCTAGTTCCCACATCCCATTCCTCACCTGAGGTATTTTGTAGAGTTGTAGCAGTGTTGCAATGTGGGCAGATGCTGACCATGATGGTCCTGTGATTACAGCAGGTGACTTTCTCTTGTGTCCACAGTCACAGTTAGGAAGGGGAGTCCTCATCCCTGTGCGCCAAAGAAATGCTCTATAAAGAATATTCTTTTCAGTATATGGAATATTATAGATTTCATATCCAAGAGTTGTATTGGGTAGAAGATGAGGGTTTCTGTTGATCTCCTCAATGGCAAACATAAGAGCCAGAACAAACTGGTAGTTCTTAAACTTATACCTGCACAGAATTAAAAAAATTACACAGGAGGAAGCCGTAGACCATACAAGTTTTCTATTTTTTACAGTGGTTTTTTAATGTAAATGCCAATGTTTCTGTGAAATCATTATGATAATATCTTCTCATGAATGACTGGAATTAGAACGGTAATTTTAAGCAGGTAAGATCAGCAATCTCCTACACTCTTTGATTATTGTTTCTGTGACTCTAATTCATCATTGTATTGCTTTATTTATCTTTCATGTGTATAAAAAAATAAAAAAACTGTTCATGAACTGGGTTTTTAAAACGATCAGAATTCTTGTTGTTGGGATCTTGGCAAAACAACAATTATGTTGTGTATACAATTATGAAAGGACAATATATTTTGATCCAATCACCCACTTTCATGTACCAATACCCACCTTAAAATTAGCACAAAATTAATTCAAATAGTATATTGCCACAAATGTCATTTCTATGACTTTTTCATAGGGCAGTCTGAAACACACTATGTAGAACTGGCTGATGTGGAACTAATGACAATCTTCCTGGCTCTGTCTCTCAGATGATGGGATTAATTTATGTGAAACCACTCCCAAATTTATTTCAGCTTTGTGTGTATTTATGAGTTATGTGTATCACTTCTGTAGATGTGAGGTTTTGTGCAGGTATAGTTTCATCAGTTTCATGATCTATGAGTGCAAGGCAGAAAGGACATCTAGGGTCAGTCCCAGCTGTCCACATGATTTCATCTGGGGATTTTAATCATTTGTTTAATTAGTGACTCACTGACTAACTTATTTCATTGATTGAGACAGAGTCTGACTATGTTGCCTTGCCTAGCCTGGAACATATTCTATAAACAAATTTGACCTCAAAATCATGAAGAATTTCTGCCTCTCCTTACACAGTGCTTCAGAGAAGAGAGAGTACCATGTCAACTGACTTCATAGTTCCTTTATTGTTTTCAGCACATAAGCCTGGCACTCTAGCCAGCATACTTGCAGGGAGTAACCTCTCCCTATTTTATCCTCCATATGATCATTAGAATATAAGAGTACATTCATGATCTTTGGGAGGTCTGAACTCAGGTCCTCAAGCTTGCACCTTGTTAGGCCACTGTTTATTTGTCTAATAATGTGATTAGAGAAAAAAATTAGACCTTTAATGATGCCAAAGACCCCCACACAAAGAAAGAGCATTTCATTTTAGTGTTAAAGTATGCTGTTCCCAATGCAGTTTCCTTTAAGATTATATTTAGTAAGTTGTTCTTCAGTTGGATAAAATATATTTCATAAGACATTTTCATGGTTTCTATAGAAAAGCAGCATTATATGTATATGATTTATATGTATGTGTATATGTATATGTAAGGAGAATATTTCTCCACTAAATGTACTTGAAAAGAAAAGGAACAGGGCATCTTTAGATGTAGAAGTTTTCTGTAGAATTCTGACATTTTAGTCACATATTTTTTTAAATTTTGTTTTTGTCCTTTTCTTTTTTGCTTCAGTGAATGTTTGCATTTCTGATATTTAGTACTTCTGTATGCCTTTCCTAAAACTTCTTTTTTCCATTCATGTAGCTTCTGTATTCCACATATCTGATATGCATGATGCATGATGGCACAATGAATATTGTCATTGTTCCTCCCTCCTCTATTCTCCTTTTCTGAGAAGGTGCTAAAATTTATAGATTGCATGACTGGAGGTGTGTTTCTTTCAAATCAAGTGGATTTTTCTAGTAACATCAAACAAAGTAAAACAGAAGAATTCATGTATATCATAATTTAAAACAAATATGCAAGGATGCACTTGTATTTGTTAGGATGAAATCATAGCAATCACATAACTCATAAAGAGCAGGAGAGACTAGAAAGACTAAAATAAGAATGCAAAGAGTGGCTATGAAAATATTTAAGTAAAAATGAATTATGGAGGAAGCTGAGGAGAAGGGAAGCCCCATGGGAAGACCAGCAGTCTCAACAAACCTGGATCCCCGAGATGTCTCAGACACTGATCCACCACCCAAGCAGCATGCACCTGCTGATATGAGGCCCCCAGTACATATACAGCAGAGGACTGCCTGGTCTGGATTCAGAGAGGGAAGATGCATCTAACTCTTGAGAGACTTGAGGCCCAGGGAGTAGAGAGATCTGGTTGGGTAGGGTGGGGATAGGGACATTCTCTTGAAGACAGTTGGAGGAGGAGGTATGGGATAGGGAGTGGTTGGGTAGCAGACCAGAAGGGGGATGAAAACTGGACTGTAAAAAATGATTTAAGAATAATTAAAAAAAATAAGAATTCTCAAATCAAAAAAAATGGAAACCAAAATTAACCACACTTACGTCTGTACATCTCAATGAATTTCTATACAATTATAATAGCCATTCTGAGTCACATTAAGAAAATCGAATATCATACATCTTTCTTACTCTTTATCTAGAATATATATTAGGAAGACCCAAGATTGCATCCTGTAGAACTTGATGGAAAGACTCCATTGCTGAGGACACTACATTCTTGAACCACAAAACATGGAGAAATCATGCAGTTAATCGCTTACTTAATTTCTCCTGGCTAGATTTCATTTGTGCTGTAAGATGCTATGCTTGCTACCAAGGAAAATAAAATAATCTTCATTCTCCCTAAGCTGTGAACTACGAGGGATGCAGTAATGACTGGGTTTATCTGATATGCCATCTTGTACTAAAATGGACACACATGGTATATGTGGATCGAACCTTTGTCTGATTTAATATAAGATACATTCCATAGTATAGAAAACATGCATTACACTATGAAGATGGCAAGACTCTGTGATAAAGTAAGTCATAGACCCACAGGGATAGCTTAATAGTCTTATTATGCTAAAGTACAAAATCAACCACAAATGATGTATTGATGTACCGACCATGGATTAGTTCATCCACTAGCTTTCCACATAGATTCTTTTTACACTAAATGACTGATCATGGTATAGATAATAACAGACTATATGGTGCTAATCCATAAATGTGGGTTAGACATCATACCCCTACCAAAAAGGCTGAGTGGTTATGGCAGAAAAGAAGTGGGAAGATTATAAAGAACAGAGGCTGTGGAGAATCTCAAGGAAACAATACTTTCAGTCCACAAGAGTTGTACATTTGGACCCAGCATGATTATGAAAGCATGTACAAGACCATGTGTGTACAAATAAGACAAAATACCAACATGGAGGATATAGGCATGAAACGTCATCCTGAGCCAAGATACTATTGAGATTTGATAGTTACAAAGTGAGAGACAGTCAATTTCTTCACCGCTGTGACCCTTAGATCAACCATACTCAAAACAAGCTTGAAGTAATAGTAACACTTATAGAACACAAAGTGTACTTGACTGGAAAAAATAAAAGAAACAAGTTTCTTCGGTAAGAGGATAAGGATCAAAAGAAGGATATAAGAGGATGGAGTGGTGTGTGAATATGATCAAAATGTTTTGTGTGAAATGAGTAAAGAATTAAATGCTTTCCAAGGAAAAATAAAATTGAAAAAGTATGTGTAATGGAGGGGCATTTTGTCAGAATTGTGAGAAACAAGAAACATAAATATAGTTTTTAAGTTTAGATTTAAATGCAAACCTATATAAATGTGGTACGTATCGTTTTGATAATTTCATACATGTAAGCAAAGTCTTACAAACACATTATCCAGTGCAATCACCACTATGTATTCTATGATGAAGCAGCTAAGGGGATCCAAGCAGTGATAGGGAAATAGGGTCTTTATTTCCAAGATTTATTTTAGATTCATATTTTGAGGAAACACAGGATTTCATAAATATGTACAATTCATAGATGATAATTAAAACTGTTTAAATTCAACACATTTTACTTGATACTTTATCATTTTATTCATTCAGTGAGTTTAAAATCTGCATTATGTGGATTTTTTAAACATTTATTTTAATATGTGTAATCTCTTTATTTTCTTATAATGACCAGATTATTTTTCTTTTTTCTCACATTTTTCTTTTTTTGCCTCATATTACTACCCATGGAGAACCATGTTCTTTGTCTTTCTGTCTCTCTCTCTCTTTTTCTTGTGTGTGTGTTTGTGTATATAGGAAACAAATAGGAAAATTGATAAAGGAAACAAACAGTTATTTCAAAAAATGGAAAACCTGGGTTTGATGTATACACCATTAATACCACTGCCCAAGAGGCAAAAGAGGTAGATCTCTGATTTCAGTGTTATCCTGTTGTACATAGAGAGCTTCAGGACAGCCAGGGCTACTCAAGAAATCCATGTGTCAAGGGAAAAAAAAAAAAAGGAACAAGTAAACAAAGAAAGAGAGAAGTAAAAATATTTTATTGAGAATAGGGTGCATGCTTTGAAGCTCAGCTCTTGGTAGGCAGAGGCACACAGATCACTGCAAGTCTGGTCTATATAGCAAGTTTTAGGACTGCTAGTGCTATATGAGTTATAGAAACTCTGTTTCAAATTAAAAACAAAAACAAAAACAAAAAAGCAGTAAAATAACATATAAAGCATTCCTTGACCTCACACAACCCCACACACACTATTTTTTTTAAGGATTAAACAAAGTGTTTTAGTAAGAATTATTATTTATTGGATGAAACACCATGACCAAAAGGGAACTAAGGAGGAAAAGATTTTTTTGGTATCTTTATTATGATTACTATTGGCATCATGAAATGCCATTACCAAAAGCAAGATGGGTAGGAAAGTTTTATTAGGTGATTACCTCCACATCATCATCCATCACTGAAAGATATCAGGACAGAGTATCAAACAGGGCCAAAGTGTGGAGGCAGGAGATGATACAGAGGCCACAGACGGGTTCTACTTACTGACTTGCTCATAATGTTATTCTCGGCCTGCTTCCTCATAGACTTCATGATTACCAGCCCCAAAATGGCTTCACCCACAAAGCGCTAAGCAATACCACTACAGGTTTGTCTACAACCCATCTCATGGGGACATATTCTTAACTGATGTTTTCTCTTTCAGATGATATTTGCATGTCCCAAGTTGATATAAAAATTTGCAGCCTTTTTAGCTTATGCTTCATTGCTGTTCATTATTGCTGGAAATCATGACAGGTACTCAAGTAGGGCAGGGCCCTGCACACAGGAACACATACACTATCCATGGAACAATGCTGTTTATTGGTTTCCTCACTGTGACTTGCTCAGTTTGGTTTCTTATGAAACCCAGGACCACATTTGCAGAGGTAGTACCCCACCCACAATGGACTGGGCCTTCCCACATCAAGAAATGATTCAGAGAATGCATTGCAGGCCTGTCTATAGCGTGATCTTATTGAGACAATTACTGAATTGAGTCTTCCTCCTCTCTAGTGACCCTAGTTTGTGTCAAATTGGCATAAAACTAACCAGTACACCAAGAAATAGAAATTAAAAAATCTACAAATGTTTTAGACAATATGACAAACTTAAGAAATTGGTAATAATAGTTTAATAAAAGTATAAGCTAATGAATACTCAAATATAATCTTACTAAGTGGTCATTTACAAGATTCTTATGAGACTAATGATAGTAAAAGGACATGCAGAAAAGGGTAGAATTCTGAGTAATTTCCTAAATTATTTCTAAATGTTTTACCATGTCAAATAACTTATATTGAATATTAGAGAATACTTCATGAATTATTTACTCATTCAATTAGAGTAGATAAAGTTGAAACATCACACAATTAAATGATTTTTTAATCAATAATTTAAAAGAAAATTAACCTATAAAGGTTTAGATATTTTTGACATCTATTTCTATATTCTAATATTTATTTCTGCAAGTGATGGTTTGAGGTAAATGGCAGAAAACAGTCCACAGTACTGATAATGACTGCTATCAGCACTCACCTATGCAAACCATGACAAAATCTCTTACATCAGAGAGGGTGGTGCTTGAAGTACTGCTTTTGTTTGTGTTTCCAGTTGTCCTGGAAATTACCTTTGTATATCACACCTTCTTTATAAATTGTCCAGAGAAAAAGGGAGCTAGCAAACACAACCCAAGTGCCAGTTAAAGAATAAAGTGTAGATAACAAAATATCAGTGAATACAATAAAGCAGACACCACAGTGGTCCTTCTCATATAGAAGAAGACAGTCGCAATACATGATAGACCTCCATGAAAGGATTTAAAGAATACTCAATGAACATTCTGACTGTGTATGAAGAAAAGATTACAGGGATGAAGTGCATGGATATTGAGACCTCAATATCCAAGAGTGGAGAAATGTGCTCAGGATCAAGGTATATTTAGGGATAGATCTCTTATCACTGCTGAGACAGAGAATGATAAAATGGACAAATCAATCTCAGATCACTATTAGACACCAGAGCATTGTCCTGGAAAACTTGCAGGAGCTCCATTTTTCTATTCTATTACTTGGGAAAATATAATACCAATATAAGTCTACACAGAAAAAATATTTCTGGTAAGTATATAAGATAATATTGTTAATATTTTTATAGTGAAAATACTCTTTTCCAGTAATGAACTACTTTGATTTTATTTCTGACAGTGCAAAATTTTATTATAAAAATGAATAATTTAATAGGATAAAATCCTTTCATTCATCATGGAAAAAGCAACTCCTTATGGCTCATGTACCTGAAAGTACATTCTTTGCACATATGGCCCTGTTGTTGCTTGATGTACAAAACACCACATGCACATGTACATTGGTGCCTGGGCTGCTGAAATTAGAGAAAAGAGGAAAAGGGGTTGAAGAAGCAGCCTTAATTATAAAGAAACAGAAGGAGCTTCATCCAGCATCCAGTGTCCCTAGGCTGCTAGGCATATAACTCATATTTGTGATGTTATTTAAGATGTGATCTTTAATCAATTGTGTCTACCATGAGTTACCTCATTGAGATATGAATTGTGGCATATGGACATAAAATTTTGAATCAGTGGCCATCTTTGCTGTGTTAGTCTCAAACAAAATATGTCAAGACCCCAAATACCTCATGATGTTTTACTTCTGCACATATTTCTTCTGCTACTGTCTTTGATTTTTTACTTAACACCCACCAAGGATTTAGCAGTTAAATAGCAATGCCACACTGAGCACAATTCACATTCCTAAGTAGGTTTTCTTTCTTCTCTTTTTACTTGTTTTCTTCCTACTGATTTTCTCATATGTTTACAGACATTTACAAGCTCAAGTTTTCTACTTCATGGTCTTTCCCTCAGATCCACAAAGATTCCTGATATATGATTGGATAAGCACTTTATCTCTTCTATAAAGAGAAAGACTTAATTGTTGTAATTACTTTTCTAAGAAATTAGATTTTTCTGATGTTATTTCTTAATGTTTCAAATTCCAGATAAGCTTAAAACACTCTTAAGTAGCCATCTTCCCAGATATAGCATTTTGGGAGCACACAAACATAAAGGAGGAAAAGCACTAGAAACATATATGGCAAGAAGATAAACATTTAAAATCTGTCTGAGAATAGAAAAGTTTAGGACAAAAACAAAGCAAAACAAAAAACAAAACAATGAAATAAAAAAGAAAGAAAAAATAGACAAAGACATCTCTAGAGCAGAAATTGCTTGCCAATTTTAGTGGTGACAGTCCTCTTCTGAAATCAGCTGCTGTAACATAGTCAGTACTTGTCACTCTAGCAACATTCTATGCACTCAGGAGTCTCTTCACTCAGTTACATCATCTCTTCCCTCAAGAGTATATGTGGACTTCAAGAAAACCCAGAAAGTCAAAGTCATACTTAGATTAATGTATCCATAGTCTGAAATCATAACTCTGATAATATTCAAATTATCTGGTGTTGCATGAACGACAAAGCAATGATCATGGATATTAAATAACAACAGGGGAAGCAAAATGAATAACATCGGTTTGCCACTTTTAACTTAAAGAAAAAAGAAGTACACAAGAAGAAAATACACTTGAAGAGATTTGAGAACGGAAAAGGATTGTTAAAAACTGAAGGAAGCTTTAATCCCTACATCCAATAAATCATAAAAATTCTGAACTCTTTGAATGAATAATTATACTTACTGTAACATGAATATCTGGTAATCATATGGTATATATTTTTCAGAAACTTTGTTGCCTGTTAAAAAATATGAAGAGGAAAACGCACCAATTGTCACATCTCCTTGGTGTAAAAATATTCCTTGCTCATTACATAGCAATCATTGTCAGTAAAGGCACACACAAAATTGGGAATATACAGGAGTTCAAGTAAAAATCCAGAACATCCTATTGGCATATATTTCTGCCCAGCCAAAAGACAGATAGATACATATCCACTGATGCCCAGTAGATATATATTTAGTTCAGGGTGTTTGTGAACATTTTGTGTTTCTGACTGTCATGAGTGCCTCTGTGATGTCAATCACCCACAAGTTGTTTCAGGATATTTTTCTCCACTGCCAATGAGAGTTGTGGAACTCTTTCTTCCCTGAGGCTCTGCATCTGAGGCCCAGTGTTTCTCCTTAAAAACAAGTCAGAAAAATATGTTTTGGATCTTCTATTCTAGCCAGAGGCACCATGATTTCATCCAAGAAGACAGCAACTTCCTACTGGGCTGTTTTGGCCAAGTTTAAAACTTTTAATACAATAATTTTGGCTGATGAAATAATGCTACATCAGAGGTTGCTATGTTAGATGAACTGGAAGAAGGTCTGAAAACTGTCCACGCTAGTCATGCACAGGACAAAGCATGGGCCATGCTATCACAAACAAAAGAAACTTTTGAATTTTACTCTTCCTACCTACTGACGCCTGCTCAGAATTTTCATCTATGATTTATTTTTATCTGCAGAAAAAAAATGATCCTGCATGCAACACAAACCAGCTTATTTCCCCACGTTGCAAAGTTAATAGTCCTGCTGCATTTCTCAATCCAAATTATCTACTTAATATCAATGAGAAAAAAAGTCTCATCTTTATATTCCCTGAGATTTGAACTTCTCTACTCCTACTCTTTCTTTAATCCAAGGTTAATCTTTGAAAGGTGTGTCATGGTTTATCCATTCCTGCACCTATAGCAGTATGTTCACACCCTCTTTCATGCTCTGAAAACAGTAAGGTGTTTCTCATTTAATAAAATGTTTGATAAATTTAAAGGCACCCCAATGTGTCCTTCATTTAAGGTACTGAGAAATCAATCTCTCAGCAGGGCTCTGTTCTAAGCCACCAGCATTTTTGGACAGTGAATGTACAATGTATTGTGATAAGTAATGAAAGTGTGTCCCCCCAAAACATTGACTTTCCTACACAAGAATGGGAGAATAGGTTAAACAAAAATCACAAATGAACACAAAAATAAAAGTGCTATCAATAAGAAATGTTTAGCTAAGTACCCCATTTTTTAATAGGGTTATTTGGTTGTCTAGAGTCTAATTTCTTGGGGTTCTTTGTATATATTGGATATCAGTCCTCTATTGGATGTGGGATTGGTAAATATCATTTGCCAATCTGTTGGTTGCCATTCTGTCCTATTGACAGTTGCCCTTTGCTTACAGAAACTTGCAATTTTATGAAGTCCCATTTGTCAATTCTTGATCTTAGAGCATAAGCCATTGGTGTTCTGTTCAGAACTTTTCCCCTGTGCCTAGTATTCGAGGGTCTTCCCCACCTCTCTTTATTAGTTTCAGTGTGTCTGGTTTTATGTGAAGGTCCTTTATACCACTTGGACTTGAGCTCGTACAAGGAGATAACTACCTGAGGACCCAACTTACCATTCTGGGCATATACCCAGAAGATGCCTCTAACATTAACAAGGACATATGCTCCACTATGTCATAGCAGCTTTATTTATAATAGCCAGAACTGGAAAGAACCCAGATGTCCTTACACAGAGGAATGATACAAAAAATGTGGTATATTTCACATGGAATATTACTCAGCTATTAAAAACCAATGAATTCGAGAAATACTTATGTAAATGGATGGAACTAGAAAATATCATCCTGAGTAAAGTACCCAACCACAAAACAACACACATGGTATTCACATCACTGAACATTGGATTTTAGCCCAGAACTTGAAATACCCAAGTTTTCAACTCACAGACCACATAAAGCTCAGAAGAATAAGACCAAGTTGGGGGGTGGTTGGCTTCAGTCCTTTCTCAGAAGGAGTAACAAAATACTCAAGGGAGCAAATATGGATACAAAATGCAGGACAGAAACTGAAGGAGGGCCGTCTGCAGACCATCCACCTGGTATCCATCCCATGTGCAGTCACCAAAGTAGATGTTTATGTGGATGTCAGGAAGTACATGCTGACAGGAGCCTGATATAGCTGTCTCCTTAGAGGCCTGCAAAGTCTGACATATTCAGAGGCAATGCTCACAGCTAACCATTAAACTGATCATGGGGTTCCCAATGGAGAAGAAAGAGTGAAGACTGAAGAGTTGAAAGTATTTGGGACCAACCCCATAGGAGAGCAACAATACCAACCAACCAGAGCCCTCAGGTCTAAACCACCAGCCGGGAGCACTTAGGGAGGGAACCCCATGCTCCAGCTATATATGTTATAGGTGGAGAAGTGATCTTGTCCATGAAGGCGGATGTCTGTGGGGGGGGGGAATTCAAGTGGGAGGTGAGGTGTGGGGAGGTTAGGTGGGGAACACTCCCATAGAAGCAGGAGGAGGGGTGAGGGGATAGGGAGTTCCTGGGAGGAAGAGGGAAATGGCTATGGAGAACATCTCAAAGTAAATAAAATTTCCAATAAAAAACAAACAACAAACAAACAAAAAACCTTTCAATCAATAAAAGAAGAGAAAAAGAAAAGAAGAAAGAAAGAAAGAAAGAAAGAAAGAAAGAAAGGAAAGAAAGAAAATCATCACCATAGGCTACCATATTCCTGCCTTGATAATAATTGATTATATCTGAATTGTAATCAACTCAATTATAGGCTTTTTTTTAATACAAATTTTTGTGTCTGTGGTTATCATTACAGCAATAAAACCCTAAATACTTTGATATTTTTATTTTATACTAACTAAATAGCTGTGAAAAAAAAAAAAAAAAAAAAAGATATACAAAACTTGTGGCAATTCCTTGCTGTGGAAGCCCGGCCGGGCAGTTTTTTTTGGGTTTTCCCACTTGAATAAGTCTGGATAAGGGCATCATGGGCGCAAGATGTGCTCTTGTTAGATAAATAGTCTTCTATAAAAAGAGGGTCACCCTTTAAGGCTAAGTTACTTTGCAATGGACTGAAATGGCCTATTCCTGGATCAAAAACTGCAGTCTCTTTCATTCAGCACCTCAAAGTAATCCAATCCTGGTTTTAAAGTAGAAGGATTTATTGCTAGTGCAGGTCAATAATTTAAATAAGTCAGCTAGTACAATCGGGAAGATTTTTCGGCTATGCGGGTTTTAACCCTTTCTTAACCAGAGAGGAAAAAAAGAAGAATTAAGATGCAAGGCAGAAACTAAACTAATACCTTCAATTCCTTAAACCCTGTAAAATTTTGCCCCACCTAAAAGGTTTGTTTCGGGAAATACTTTGCAAATTGTAAAAAAAAAAAAAAAAAAAGAAAGAAAAAAAAAAAAAAAAAAAAAAGGGAGCTATGCAGAGACATAAATGCAAAGAATACTTGATGAAATTCTCACAAACTAAATCCAGGAACACATCAAAACAGTATCCATCAAGATTAATAGGATTCATCCCGGGGAATGTATGAAAATTAAACACATATTTCCCACATGAAGAAAACTGAAAAAAAAAAACCCACATGACTTTTCCAAAAAATTTCTAAAAAGGGCCCTTTTGATAAAATTTAACACACTTCATGTTAAAGGAAATTAGGGCACAACTTAAGCATAGTAAAAAGCAAGGGTCAGGAACCAATAGCAACAACAAACTGAATGAAACACAATGTAAAGAATTTCTCTAAATTCAGGGAAAAGAAAAGGGCTGCCCACTCTCTCCCCCATCTATTTTTTAAAGTTATGAGTTTTCTAACCAAAGGGGATAAACAACAACGGGAAATCAGTGGACTAAATTAAAAGGAAGAACCCTGTATCACTTTTTCAGGGATTATATATGGGTATACATTAGTGCCCCTCAAATATTCTACAAGAAGCTTTATACAGGAATAAACACCTTTGGGCAAAGTGGCTGTATTATAAATTAACTCTAAGAAATCAGAACCCTCCTTTACACAAAATATAAATGGGCCAAGAGTGAAATTAGGAAAACAACACCCTTTACAATAGAACAAATAGTATAAATATTTTGGGAAATAATTCTTAATAGAAAGGGTGAAAAAATCTGTATGAAAAAATTTTAAAAATTTCCCTAAGAAAAAAATAGAAGACGATTATCAGAAATGAAATCCTGATGTCAATAGAAAGATTAAATAGTAAAATGGATTTTTACAAAAAATTTCACGGTTTAGATCTGTACAATATTCCACCACAATTTCTTATGCCCTTAAAAACACTTTTCTGAAATCCTATGGAAAAAAAAAAACAGATACCCCCAATCAAACGAAAAATAAAAAAAAATTGGAGAATTATCCTCTCTGAACTAAATTACTATGCAATAGTCATAAAAACTGCAGGGTATGTTAAAACAAGCAACATGTGGTAAAATCAAACCCAAAGCCCCGAAAAAAAATCACAAACCCTAAAATACTTTTTTTTTTAAAGAAGCTAAAACCAACAATGAAGAAAAGAAAGACTTCAACAAAATTGCGGTTTTTGCTGTTACTACATGTAAAAAAAAAAATTATCAACTTCCCCCTTCAAAAAAAAATTCAATGATAAAAACCCCTTAAAATAAACCCAATAATTCACCCTATTGAAAAACCCGAGAATCCCCTCAATACATGGTAAGAAAAATCCTAACAGAATGCAGTGGGTTCTTGTAAGATAAGAATTTAACTGTTTTTAAAAATGAAACTGAAAAGCTACTGTAAGCAAAGACATGTCAAAAGGACAGAAACACCTCTGATGATAGACTCCCCCCTTCCTAAAAAAGATAGAGGGGAATAGGAAAAGCAGCTTGAAAAATTTTTTGAGATGGCACCTTGAACGTGGGCATCTTTGTGGTTGCCCGGGGGGTATGTGGTCTTGGAATCTATTCCCAAAATTCTGAGGAATCTCAATTAATTTCCAAGTTTTTTGTACCAGTTTGCAATCCCCCCAGAATGGGTTCCTGTTTCAACCTTCCAACAATATATCACTATGTTTTTGATCTAATTTTGTTTGTAAGAAGAGGATCCCCAGACATTTGATTTTTTTTTGTGTCATTAGGATTTTTGAACATTTCTTTAAGTGCTTCTTGTAAATCAAGTTTCCCTTGTAGATTCTGTTTTTAAATCTTAAACCCATTTTTTGATTTGATTTATTTTTTTGAGGTAGTTTCTTGATTCTTCATATATTTGATAGTACCCTTTGTGTAGTTTAGTCAAATTTTCCCCCCATTCTGTAGTTCCCGGGTTTTCCTACGACAATTTCTTTTCCCTTACAGAAGTTTTTTCTTTTTAAAATGAGATCCATTATTCATTTTTGATATTGACCCTGGGGATTGGAGTTCTTTTTTTAGAAATCCACCTCTCCCCACCCCCCATGAAGTTTTCCCCTCTTTCTCTTTTTTATTAGATTAAATATATCTTTTATATTGAGTCATGATACACTTGGGTTGAGTTTTAAAGAAGGTGAAAATATGATTTTTTTTCAGTAAATTTGTTCAACAAAGAGAATGTATAAAAATTGTTCATTACACAAGGAATCTATTCCTATAAAAAGAGCCATGAGGTTTACAGCAAATGGATAGAACTAAAAATATCATCTGATGAGTGCCCCAGTCACAAAAGTACATATAGGGGATGTACTCACTTATATTGAAAATAGCCAAAATATATACATCCCCGATATAATCCACAAACTCAAAAAAGGTTAACAACCTGAGGCCCCAAGAGAACTTAAATCCCACTTGAGGGAGCAAAAGCAATTACAATTTTTAAGGAGGTAGTCCGGGTGGATAGGAACAGACAGAAAATGAATAATCAGTAAGGAGCTAGAAACAGTAGTGATCTCGGTCCAGCAGATAAAAGGAAATGTGCACCTCGGGATGGGATCAGTGAAACCCCTTTAGAGTTCCCAAACCTGGGTGAGATATACTGGACTAAAGGGAGGACCTTAGAAAAATGCTCATCAGTGGGGAGAGAACTTGTTATTTCCCACCCCGTCCCCCTCTAAGAAAGACAGGACATCTATGTAGGAGGGTTTCCACCCCCAGTCAAAACTCTGCCCCGAATTTTTCCCTGGTAAAAGGGAACTAAAGGGACAAAAGGGAAAAGAAGATTGAGGAAAGGAGGTCCAGTGACAGGCCCAACTTGGGACCCAATTTTGATTTAGAGCCTGACCTTGGAGCTATTTAGAATCCCCCTTTCCCCCCTTTCCCCTGTGCCCATAAGGTCTTTCCCTCTTTCTCTTTTTTAATTAAATATTCTGGGTTATATTGAGTCTAGATCCCTTTTTGTGCGTCAAGGCCAAACCCTTTCTCACTGATCTATGTGTGCTTATAACAGCCCTTGCATGGTCCTCTGAAAGGCAACAAGAAAGCGACTGAACAGATGTAGATCTTACCCCCAACCCAAACCAAGAGTGTGTGGGCGAACGGGGCCCACAGTGGTGGAGGCCCCGCCCACAAAGCACAGTGGAATGGGACGTGGAGGGCTGCCTGAGCTTCCAGCAGCGGTCTCACATACCGGAGAAAGCTCGGGATTTTTCATGGTCTGGAGGCTTCGGGACTGCAGGGCCCAAATGTAAGATGGAGTCCTGTTTCCAAAGGTTTATTATCATGGCAGATGTGATGCCCCCAATTTTAGGCAAACCTGGTTAAAAGGAGGAGAAGTGGAAGGGTAGGGAAATGGTAATTGACTCCGCCCCTCTGACCTTCATTAGTATGTACTCTTTTCTTTCAGACAGGATCAAGTTGTCTCTAAATTTCCCTCTACCAGCAGCTGACTCAAACAAATACAGATACTCACAGCCAAACTGGAGAAGCTTGAGGACTCTATGGAAGAATAGGAGAAGCTTGTGATCCCTGAACAATAGGAACTCCAAAACAAGACTAAGATAACCTGGAACCTGGATTCTCAATTCAAACAACACAAAGAATATACATGGGTGGACCTAGTCCACTCTCCACCCACTCATGCACATATGTAGCAGATGTGCAGCGTGACTTCATGTGTCCGAAACAACTGTAGGACTATCCCAAATCTTTTCCTGTGTATGGGATATGTTCTTCTAACTAGGTCTTTCTGCCTCAGTGAGAGAAGAAGCCCCTACCCTTGCATACTAGGGCGGGGGACACCAAGGTTACAACCTGCTCGAGGAAAGGAGATGAATCAGTCACCAGATATAAACTGAATATGTAAAAGGAATAATAATATAATAAATAAATAAACTCTAACATTTCCTTATTTGTGAGATTTATAATGTTTCTTCTATTTCACTTGAGACATTTAACACATAAAATTGTTTGTCAATTGCTGTTTCTTTATTAGGATACACAAATATGTGTCAATGTAGACATCTATATACATATAATGCATAGATTTTATTAAGAGATTCATCCATTTCTTGGGTTTTAGGTATTGGCCTTATATCGGGTAAATGAACGGAATTAGAAAGAATCATCCTGAGAAACGGTCATCCAGAAAGACAATTTTCATGTTTCTCTATATGTGGATGCTAGCTTTAAGATGTAGCTATCTGTGTTTTTTTTGGGAACATCTACAGATTAAGTAGCTCATGTGTGGCCATTCAAGATGTAACATTTTCTATGTGGTAATTTTTAAGTAGAAATTTTTAAAATAGTTTTATTTAAAGAATGAGAAATTAGAAGTGGATTTGGTCAGGAAGGGAGGATACAGTAGAGTAGAAAAACATGAGTGGAACTAGTCTACAGGCCTTTTCTTTTATGAGCTCAAATATATGAACATAAGTATTGCCTGAATGTGTAGGGTAGTGTAAGTATGATCAGAAGATAGTTTTCAGAGTCTTCTTCCAACTGCTTGTGTCCTGGGTATTAAACTCTGATCATCTAAGATGAGCCTCTTGATATGCTTCTCTTTGGACCACAAAAGAAGTCTTTTGAAGAAACATAGGGAGCTGTTATTCTGCAGAAGCTTGTTAAAAAATACACATGCATAAAATTTATTTAAATCTCATATCTATGTGATGTTCAAGACAATATCCCAACTTGACACCCCATACCAATAAATAAAGCCCATGATAGACCCTGGGATGCTTAGTTTGGTTTTACTGTCGTTTATGGTCACATTGAACAAAAATTTCTCTTTTCTTGGTGTAGGAGGCATATTATCCCATCTCATGGTGGATTTTTCTACAAACCTATGAAATGCAGCTATAGTAACTTGCTATATACTGTATCTAAATCATAAAAATGGAGGCTGAACACAGCTGCAGAAATGCAGAGTGACCTGCTCTTTACATTCCATTCCCTGAGACTGTTATTTAAAAACAAAAACCACTAATATATGTATTTGAAATAATCGACAAAATGAAAGGGGGTAGCCACAGTTGAAAATCTTTTCACACTAGTAAGTAATATATTTTGCCATGGCCAAGACACAGCAAGAAAGTGATGCCACATCGTGTTTCCAATTTCTTTTGTATCCATGTCCTCTTCCAAAAATCAAATATCATGTTGCAGGTCTGTGGTGAAACCCAGGATTAATTAGAGTCTCTCTCATGTTTGTTTTTGACAGGACAATGCCTCTTTTGATTCACTGTCAAAAGTACTATCTACTTAAACCTAAATATGACATCACTGCATCCAATTTAATTCCTTTAGTTGCTACTGAATACACTTGAACTCCAACCACCCACCATATCTTTGTGACATTTTTGGTTGAGTAGAGCCTGCAAATGTGATTAAGTAGAAGGACTTGTTGTCCTCTAGTCATTCATTAGCTCATTGGTTCAACAATGTACTACACAATCAAGGGAAGTGATGTTTCATTTCATTGAAAACCCCTCCTGTATTATTTGTCTTGCTTCTCTGAAAGAATATCCTAATATGAATTCAGATTTCACTTCAATATTCCCAAGAAACTTTTCACCTTTACCTTTTTCCCTTGTCTTTGTTTTTCATGTCAGTATGTTTTCAGAGGTTAAAGTTGTCTGCCATGTATATGAAGTAGCAGAAATAAAAGAAGCAAAATACAGAGTGTTTATGTTTCCCTATTTGTTGCTAAATTAACACACTCTACACTGCAAACAGTCCTATATTACAAAGAAAGACACAGAATGTGACACAAGAACAATCTGACCCTTGGAATACTAAGGGCAGATGAAAGTGTTATGTATAACAGGCTTCCATCTCATGGAAGCTAGATAGTTTTAAGATGCATGAGCTTATTAACAGAATTGCCTGCAACAGAAATACACTATATCTAAGCATATTCTAACACTTTTCTAAGATCAGATAGAAATGTTGTATACAACAACATGTCAACCTCTACGATGAAGGAATTTGAAATTTCTTAACATTAAAGTGCTAATATATTCCCATATATTTCTCTAACATGTATTTGTATACCATAAATGTCTATGAATAAAAGCATTTTAAATTTTCTGGTAAAATGGTCTAAATGATCATATAATATATGTGGTAGTTTAAATAAGAATACTCCCATAGGATAATATAGTTGAATATTTGTTTCACAATTATGTACTGTTTGGGTAAGGAGGTTTATTCTTTCAGGAGTTCCGGTAGGCTTTTGTGTGTTGGGAGTGTGTTCTTATGCCATGGCAGTCTGATTTCTACCATAATTATCATGGTGAACTAACAATCTGAGTCTGGAAAGATGCTTTCAAATTACATAATTTCTTTTATAATTTCCTTAATCACAACAATATAACAGTAAATACGCCAGAGATATGTGTGAAGTTGAAAACAGATTGGTCAGCATAGCAACCCCAGAAAACTAGCGGTAAAGAATACTCTGTCTCAAAACAAACAATGAAGTGAAAACACTCAGGAAAGAAACAAAGAAACAAAATTCAAAAGGCACCAACTCATCACTGGAGACACTACAGTCACAAATGTCCACAATGGAAAAATGGATAATGAAAGTGTGGTTCTTGCAGGCAAATGGATGTAACTACGAATACCATCCTGAGTGAGATAACCCAGTCTCAATAGTACACACATGGTATATACTCATTGAAGTGGATATTAGCCAACAATCTTGTAATACCAACGATACAACTCACAAAAAATATGAAGCTCAAGGAGGAAGAGCAAGGTGTGGATCATTCAGTCATATTAGAAGGGGGACAAAACAATTATGGGGGGTAGAGGGCAGGAGGGATATGAGAGGGAGATAGGATGGAGAGAGAAAAAGCAGGCAGGACCAGGTGAGAGAAGAGATGGGGAAGAAGAACGGAGGGTCAGGAAATTAAATGGAGGTATGGAGCAGTGGGGGATAGGGAACTGGGGATAGCCACTAGAAAGCCCCAGATGCCAGGGAACAAAGAGGTTGCCAGGACCCAAGTGGGATAACATTGACTAAAATACCCAACAAAGGGCAGATACAACCAAATAGAACCCATATCCAATGGTTAGGCATGGCCCCCGTGTGAGGGATTGTGCCACCCATGCATCTCAAGATATTACCCCAGAATTGCTCCTGTGTAAAGGAAATGCAGGGGAAAAAGTGGAGTAGTCTGAAGGAAAGGACATCCAGAGACTGCCCCACCTAGGGCATGCCACCTGCAGACACCAAACCCAGACACTATTGCTGATGCAAGGAAGCACTTACTGACAGGAGCCTGGCACAGCTGTCCCTGAGAGACTCTACCAGAGCCTGACCAATACAGATTTGAATGCTCACAGCCCACAACCATCAAACAGAGCACAGGGATACCAATGGGGAATTTAGGAGAAGAACTAAGGGAGCTTAAGGTTTTGCAACCCCATGGGAAGAAGAACAATATCAACCAGCCAGACCTCTCAGAGCTCCCAGGGACTAAACCACCAACCAAAGAGTACACAGGAAGGCACCCATGGCTCCAGGTGCATATGTAGCAGAGGACTGCCTTATCTGGCATCAACAGGACTGGAGGCCCTTGGTCCTTTGAAGCTCGATGTCCCATCCAGAGGGATGCTACAGCCTTGAGGCCTGAGTGGGTGGGAGGGTAACGAATTACCCTTATAGAAGCAGGTGGATGGATTTGTGGAGGGGAATCTGGGAAGGGTTACAATATATGTTATGTAAATAAATACAGTAACCAATTTTGAAAAAAAGAGTTTACTTTTTGCAATGAAGTATATAATCCACATTACCTCTGCTGTATAATTTTATAACTCCACCTTGTACAGTGCTCTTGCTATCTGAGCTGACCCTGCATGCCTCTCTCCAATATGGTGTGCACATAAAGCCTAAGAAAGACCAATCAGTCCATCCTGTTCCTGAGCTCCAAGTTTATAACCAAACGCTAGTTACAACCCAGGCATCTTTTGTAGTTCTCCAGAGTAAGCGGCTTCATCTTTTCCTCATGTATCAAACATTAAAATAAAAGGACTTCTACTGTTATTTGACACCATGGTATTGCTTTTTCTGATCACTGGAAATAAGAACCTGTTAGACGGAATCTTCAGAGATACTTTGCTCTAACAATATTCAGTTTACAGGGTAGAATATAATAGAACATTCTGGATTTGGAAAAGAAATAAATCAATCAGTTTATACACTGATATAATTATGGGACAGTAGGCCAACAAGGGCACATAGTGAAACTCTGTTACAAAAATCATATAAGGAATTCAAAACATAAAATAAAACTGATGGTTTCAGTATAAACAGAGTTTAATACAATTAGATGAAGATATTTGAACATACACAATCATATCATATTATACTGAATAAGACATTTAGAATTGCTGTGGCACAGTTTAAACCATAAAATTTAATTTACTACCATAGATAAATTTTAATTTTTAACTTAAGTTAAATAGATATTCCTTCTTGAATGTTTTTTTGTGCCTGATGCCAAAACAGGAGTTTTTTTTCTGGCCTTAACAAAATAATGTAGCACTTGGGGCAAAAATCAATCCAAGGAGTGCTATACTGGAAGCCAAGATGGAGAACACTTCCATAGCCACCATGACCTTCCCCTTTGTGCTATGGTAGACAGGGAGGAAGTGATCCAAACACAGAAGAATACCTGCATGCTGAATGACAGGAACTTGGGCTTCATTGAATGTGTCAGGCAGATTCCTGGACAAGAAGGCCATGGTGTAGCTCCCAAGTGCTAAGGAGCAGAGGTATCCCAGAACAGTGTGGAAGGCAACTGTTGAACCCATGTTGCACACAATGATGATGTGACCATGTTCAGCATGGGTATCTTCATCAGTGAAGGGTGGCGAGGTAACCAGCCAGATTCCACAGATAATAAGTTGGATCAGTGTGCAGATGGGAATGATGAAATTAGGGGCTCTTGATACCATTAACCACCTCATCATTCTAGCTGGAACAGTGGCCTTGAATGCAATAACCACTGTAATAGCTTTGGCCAACACTGTGGAGAGAGCCACAGTGAATAAAATTCCAAATGCCATGTGCTGCAAGATCCAGGTGGCTGTGTTGGGCTGGCCAATGAAGAGCAAGGAACTGAGGAAACAGATGAAGAGGGTCAATAGCAGGGTGTAGCTGAGAGCCCGTTATTGGCCTTGACAATGGGTGTGTCTCTGTGCCTCACAAAGACTACAAGAACCCCAGCTGTGAGTACAGAGAAGCCCAGTGCTGTGATGGTGAGTGCCATCCCCAAGGGCTCCTCATAGGCCAAAAGCTCACAGATTTCTGGAGGCAGTGATTCTTCTCTGAATTGGCATAGTGACTTTCTGGACACTTCACACACTTATCCATATCTGTTCAGAAATGAAAGTGACTGAATCAATCCTTAGGTGTTACCTTCCCTCTCATCTATTAATTATCCTCAGCCCATTGAAGTGCTTAAAAGTCACCTTCCTTTATTATTTCAGAAAGACATTTTAAAGGACTCTGAATCATTTAAAATCTGTGCAGTGCTTTTTGCCTATGGTGACAAAAATTCCAAAAGTTCAATGCCTTTCTCTGTCTTTGTAAACTTTGCCTCATTTGTGAATTTTTTACATCTATTTCATGAGTCATAATATTTCAGAACAATACTGTATAATTGAATTTGATTCTGACTTCATCTTATGAAATATGTCTAAATCTGGATATATATTTTCTATGGTACTGACATTACTGTTTGAAATTCATTTCTTAAATGGTGTTCTCTCATATGGGACTTATATATACTCATTTTCATAAATCCCTTGGGTTCTCCAATTGGATTAACAGTCTGAATATTTCAAATATAATAAATGCCAATATTGAAGCTTTAATCCTTCACTAGCATTATGTTGTTACATTTACCTATGGCATTTAGACATAAGGACAGAACTATTACTAAGTATTTAAAAATGGTTTTTTTTTTTTTTGCCAATTTTTGTTTTTATTTATTTTTTTTTATTGGAAATTTTTTATTGGAAATTTTTTTTTACATTTCAGATGTTCTCTCCTTACCCCATTTCCCCCCTCCCTCCAGGAACTCACTATCCCTTCCCCCGTCCTCCTGCCTCCACATTGGTGTACCCCCTTCCACCTCCCCTGTACCTCACCTCCCCACCCTCAAGTATCCCCACCCACGACGTCCAGCCTTCATGGGACCAAGGATCTCTTCTCCCACTTATATATAGCTCCCTTGCATATATAGCTGGACCATGGGTCCCTCCCTAAGCGCTCCCAGGCTGGTGGTTTAGACCCTGGGGGCTCTGGTTGGTTGGGATTGTTGCTTTCCTCATGGTGTCTCGAATCCTCTCAACTCCTTCAGCCTTCACTCTATCTTCTCCATTGGGAACCCATGATCAGTTTTAATGGTTAGCTGTGAGCATCTGCCTCTGAGTATGTCAGACTCTTGCAGACCTCTAAGGAGACAGCTATATCAGACCTCCGTCAGCATGTACATCCTGACATCCACATCAACCTCTACCTTTGGTGACTGCACATAGGATGGATATCCAGGTGGAATAGTCTGTAGACGGTCCCTCCTTCAGTTTCTGTCCTGCACTGTGTCTCCATATTTGCACCCTTGAGTATTTTGTTACTCCTTCTAAGAAGGATTGAAGCCCCCCCCCCACTTGGTCATCATTCTTCACGAGCTTTATGTGGTCTGTGAGTTGAATCTTGGGTATTTCAGGCTTCTGGGCTAAAATCCATTAATCAGTGAGTGAATACCATGTATGTTCTTTTGTGACTGTGGTTACTTCACTCAGGATGATATTTTCTAGTTCCATCCATTTATATAAGAATTTATCAAATTCATTGTTTTTAATAGCTGAGTAATATTCCATTGTATAAATATACCACATTTTTTGGTATCCATTCCTCTGTTGAAGGGCATCTGGGTTCTTTCCAGTTTCTGGCTATTATAAATATAGCTGCTATGAACATAGTGGAGCATATGTCCTTGTTATGTGTTAGAGCATCTTCTGGATATATACCCAGGAGTGGTATAGCTGGGTCCTCAGGTAGTGATATGTCCAATTTTCTGAGGAACTGCCAGACTGATTTCCATAGTGGTTGCACCATCTTGCAATCCCACCAACAATGGAGGAGTGTTCCTCTTTCTCCACATCCTCGCCAGCATCTGCTATCACCTGAGTTTTTTATTTTTAGCCATTCTGACTGGTGTGAAGTGGAATCTCAGGGTTGTTTTGATTTGCATTTCCCTGATGACCAAGGATGCTGAACATTTCTTTAGGTATTCACTCACTGATTATTGGATTTTAGCCCAGAAGCCTGAAATACCCAAGATTCAACTCACAGACCACATAAAGCTCGTGAAGAATGATGACCAAGTGGGGGAGCCTTAAGTCCTTCTTAGAAAGAGTAACAAAATACTCAAGGGTTCAAATATGGAGACACAGTGCAGGACCGAAACTGAAGGAGGGACCGTCTACAGACTATTCCACCTGGATATCCATCCTATGTGCAGTCACCAAAGGTAGAGGTTGATGTGGATGTCAGGATGTACACGCTGACAGGAGTCTGATATAGCTGTCTCCTTAGAGGTCTGCAAGAGTCTGACATACTCAGAGGCAGATGCTCACAGCTAACCATTAAAACTGATCATGGGGTTCCCAATGGAGAAGATAGAATGAAGGTTGAAGGAGTTGAGAGGATTCGAGACACCATGAGGAAAGCAACAATACCAATCAACCAGAGCCCCCAGGGTCTAAACCACCAGCCTGGGAGCGCTTAGGGAGGGACCCATGGCTCCAGCTATATATGCAAGGGAGCTATATATAAGTGGAAGAAGAGATCCTTGGTCCCATGAAGGCTGGACGTCGTGGGGGGGGGATACTCGAGGGTGGGGAGGTGAGGTACAGGGAGGGTGGAAGGAGGTACACCAACATGGAGGCAGGAGGAGGGGGGAAGGGATAGTGAGTTCCTGGGAGGGAGGGGGGGAAAGGGGTAAGGAAGAGAACATCTGAAATGTAAAAAAAATTTTCCAATAAAGAATTTCCAATAATAAAATATATATACAATTCTCAAAACAAATTTTAGTATCAAGATATTTTTTTTGTTTGAATTCTGGAATCTAGTCTTCTGGTGGCCTGTCTCTATCATATCTAATCCATATAATTCTGGGAGTTTCTATGAGGTTGGGCTCCAACCATCCTCCCATTCCTGCTTCCCTGCTCTCAAATTCCCCAACACTAGGGAATCCAAACTATTGGGTACCAAGGCCCTCAACTTCCACTGATACCTGACATGGCCACCCTCAACTACCTATACAGGTGGAGCCATGAGTCCCTCCCTTTGTGTTCTCGGGCTGGAGGTTTTAGAATGGTTACCCCAGATTGTTTCTTAGGACCATTTGCTTGAAAAAAAAAAAACTGTTTTCCAGCTTTTACTCTAAGGTAGTGTCTGTCTTTGTCACTGAGGTGGGTTTCCTGTATGCAGCAAAATGCTGGGTCCTGTTTACGTATCCAGTCCGTTAGCCTATATCTTTTTATTGGGGAATTGAGTCCATTGATGTGAAGAGATATTAAGGAACAGTGATTGTTGCTTCCTGTTACTTTTGTTATTAGAAGTGGAATTATCTTTATGTGGCTATCTTCTTTTGGATTTGTTGGAAGAGGTTTACTTTCTTGCTCTCTCCAGGGTATAATTTCCCTCCTTGTATTAGAGCTTTCCCACTAACATCCTTTGTAGTGCTGGGTTTGTGGAAAGATATTGTGTAAATTTGGTTTTGTTATGGAATATCTTGGTTTCTCCATCTATGGTAATTGAGAGTTTTGCTGGGTATAGTAGCCTGGGCTGGCATTTGTGTTCTCTTAGGGTCTGTATGGCATGTGTCCAGGATCTTTTCACTTTTATAGTATCTGGTGAGAAGTCTGGTGTAATACTGATAGTACTGTCTTTATAGTTACCTGGCCTTTTCCCCTTACTGCTTTTAATATTCTTTCTTTGTTTTGTGCACTTGGTGTTTTGATTATTATGTGACAGGAAGTATGTCCTTTCTGGTCGAGTCTATTTGGTGTTCTGTAGGCTTCTTGTATGTTTATGGGGTTCTCATTCTTAGGTTAGGGAAGTTTTCTTCTATAATTTTGTTGAAGATATCTATTGGCCCTTTAAGTTGGAATCTTCACTCTCATCTATACCTATTATCTTTAGGTTTGGTCTTCTCATTGTGTTCTGGATTTCCTGGATGTTTTGGGTTAGGAGCTTTTTGCATTTTGCATTTTCTTTGACAGCTGTGTCAATATTTTCTATGGTATCTTCTGCACCTGAGATTCTCTCTTCTATCTCTTGTATTCTGTTGGTGATGCTTGCATCTATGACTCCTGATTTTTTTTTCTAGGTTTTCTATCTCCAGGGTAGTCTCCCTTTGTGATTTCTTTATTGTTTCTACTTCCATTTTTATGTCCTCGATGGATTTGTTCAATTCCTTTACCTGTTTGGTTGTGTTCTCTTGTAATTCTTTAAGGGATTTTGTGTTTCCTCTTTAAGGACTTCTACCTGTTTACCTGTGTTTTCCTCAAATTCTTTGAGAGTGTAGTTTATGTTCTTCTTAAAGTCCTCTGTCATCATCATTAGAAGTAATTTTAAATCTGAATCTTGCTTTCCTGGTGATATGGGGAATTCAGGACTTTCTAGTGTGGGAGAACTAGGTTCTAATGATGCCAAGTACCCTGTGTTGCTGATGCTTATGTTCTTGTGCTTACCTTTCACCATCTGGATCACCTTAGTGCTACCTGCCCTGTCTCTGACTGGAGTCTGTCTTTCCTATTATCTTGGTTGTTTCAGAACTGTGTGGGGTGGGGGTTACTACTGGGGTTAGAGCTGGGGCCCAATATCTGCTTAGTGCTCAGCCCAGACTGGAAGGAACCAGTGCTCAGGTCCAGGAGTGAATTTCTGGGTCCCAGTGGGTCCCAGTTATTCCTTGTTTGGGGTGGGGGGTTGCTGTCTCCTTACCTAAGATACTACCTGGATTAGAGCTCCTGGGGGGGGGTCGCTTCCTCTGGGGTTTGTGAGATTAGGTGCAGAGCAGCCTCCCGGGATCTGCTCAGTGCTTGGCCCAGACCAGAAGGACTAAATTTTCAATCAACGTAGATGCAAAGAAATACTAACAATGAAGTGAAATTTAAATAATATGTATCTAGAAATGAAGATCTATAAAATGTGTAGAAAAACTCCAATTCATTGAGGTTAACTACATTGACAAAACCACAGGAAAAGAATACTCTCACTTTAAAATTAACAGAAACAAAACACACATTACCGCCATCACTACCACTGCCACCACCACCTCCAGCATTCCCAACAGTGCAATAAAAAATTTCAACAGTCATTGGTCATTGATTTTCTCAATAGCAATGATTCTAATTTATCAATGCAGAGATACCAAATATACAGGCACAAAACTGATACGCAGAGAATGGAGTTCTATTTAGGAAATCCACCTCTCCCCATTCCCTGTGCCATGAAGGTCTTTCCCTCTTTCTCTTCTATTAGATTAAATATATCTGGGTTTATGTTGAGGTCTATGATACACTTGGGTTTGAGCTTTATGTAAGGTGGCAAATATGGATTTATTTTCAGTCCAGATGTTCAACAATAGTGGAATGTATAAAAAATGTGGTTCATTTACACAATGGAATACTATTCAGCTATTAAGAAAGAGGACATCATGAGGTTTACAGGCAAATGGATAGAACTAGAAAATATCATCTTGAGTGAGGTGACCCAGTCACAAAAGTACATATATGGTATGTACTCACTTATAAGTGGATACTAGCCAAAAATATTATAGCATACCCAGGATATAATCCACAGAACTCAAGAAGGTTAACAAGCTGGAGGACCCAAGTGAGGATACTTCAATCCCACTTGGGAGGGAGCAGAAAGCAATTACAGATTGTAGAGGGAGGTAGGGTCCTGGGTGGGATAGGGGACAGGGCAGGGAAAATGGGAATATGATCAGGTAAGTGGGAGTTAAGAAAACAGTAGTGGATCTCTGAGCTCCAGCAGAATGAATGGAAATGTGCAACCTCAGGGACTGGGATGCAGTGTAACCCTTTAGAATGTACCAGAGACCTGGGAGGTGAGATATACTCAGGACTGAAAGGGAGGGACCTTAGATGAAATGCTCATCAGTGGGAGATGGAACTTGTATAGTCCACCTCCTGTAGAAAGACAGGACATCAAGTGTAGGGATGGGGTTTCCATCCCACAGTCAAAAACTCTGACCCAGAATTGTTCCTGAGTAAAAGAACTGCAGGGACAAAACTGGAGAAGAGATTGAGGGAAAGGAGGTCCAGTGACAGGTCCAACTTGGGATCCATCTCAAGGGGTGGCGTCAAGGCCTAACACTCTCACTGAAGCTATGGTGTGCTTATAGACAGGAGCCTAGCATGGCTGTCCTCTGAAAGGACCAACAAGCAGCTGACTGAGACAGATGTAGGTACTTACACCCAACCACAGGAGTGTGTGGGGCAACGGGGCCCACAGTGGTGGAGGCCCCAGGCCCACATAGCAGCAGCCTTAGAACGGCACGGTGGAGGCTGCCTGGAGGCTTCCAGGCAGCGGGTCTCACATACCGGAGAAAGCTCTGGAGTTTCAGTGGCTGGAGGCTTCGGCGACTGCAGGCCCAAATGAGACGAGGAAGTCCTTGGTTCCAAAAGGGTTTATTATCATGGCAGATGGTGGATGGATCTGAATGTATGCCCCCAAACTCAGGGCAAACCTGAGTTAAATAGGGAGGGAGAAGTGGGAAGGGTCTGGGGAGAATGGTTAATTGGCTCCGCCCTCTGACCTTCATTAGTATGTAAATCTCTATGGCCTGAGGCCTGCAGTCACACCCTCTACCTGTGCATTTGGGAGGGGCTATAATGGCCTATGTCACCGAACAATGTAGGTTCATGGAGATTAGACTGCTTGTTAGGACCCTGGGTTCTGGGGACTTGGCCGAATTCCTGCCTTTTCTCCCTTGGAGTCTCAGGGTTCCAGGCCCATGCCCAGCCAAGAACCAGGATACCCTTACGCAGTCCCACAGGAGTGAAGTTGGGGAGCCCTGTGTTTGAATTAGGGAAAGACTGGAAGAAGTTGAGGAGGAGGGCAATCCTATAGGAAGACCACCAGTCACAACTAAACTGGGTACCTGAAATCTCTCAGACACTGACCTACCAAGCAGGCAACATATACTGGCCAGCTCATGGTCCCTGACACATATACATCAGAGGACATCTTGTCTGGTCTCACTGGAAAAGATGTGTATAGCCCTAGAGAAACTTGAGGACCCAGGGATGTGGAGGCTATGTGGGGTGAAGTGTGGTGAGGGGGCGTCGATAGGGTTGGTGGTGTGTGGGATGGCTCCAATTGGTCCAACTTGAGACCCATACGTTGGGCAAGCACCAATACCTAACATTATTAATGATACTCTTTTATGCTTTCAGACAGGATCAAGTTGTCCTCTGAGATTCTCTACCCAGCAGCTGACTCAAACAAATACAGATACTCACAGCCAAACTGTGGATGAAGCTTGAGGACTCTTATGGAAGAATAGGAGGAAGGCTTGTGATCCCTGAACAAGATAGGAACTCCAAAAACAAGACTAAGAGTAACCTGGAACCTTGGAGTTCTCAGATTCTGAACCACCAACCAAAGAATATACATGGGCTGGACCTAGTCCCACTCTACCACCCACTCATGCACATATGTAGCAGATGTGCAGCTTGGACTTCATGTGGGTCCCAAACAACTGTAGGGAGGCTATCCCAAAATCTTTTGCCTGTGTATGGGATATGTTCTTCTAACTAGGCTGTCTTGTCTGGCCTCAGTGAGAGAAGAAGCCCCTACCCTTGCAGTACTAGGTGGGGGGACACCAAGGTTACACCACCTGCTCAGAGGAGAAGGAGAGGACTCAGTCAGCCAGATATAAACTGAATATGTAAAATGGAATAATAATAGTAATAAATAAATAAACTCTAACATTTCCTTAGTTGTGAGATTTATATTGTTTCTTCTATTTCACTTGAGGACATGTTACACATAAAATTGTTTGTCATATTGCTGTTTTTTTATTAGGATACACAAATATGTGTCAATATAGACATCTATATACATATATATGCATATATTTTATTAAGAGATTCATCCATTTCTTAGGTTTTAGGTATTGGCCTTATATCAGGTAAATGAACGGAATTAGAAAGAATCATCCTGAGCACGGTCATCCAGAAAGACAACTTTTCATGTTTTCTCTTATATGTGGATGCTAGCTTTAAGATGTAGCTATCTGTGTTTTCTTTGGAACATCTACAGATTAAGTAGCTCATGTGTGACCAGTCAAGATGTAACATTTTTCTATGTGGTAATTTTTAAGTAGTAATTTTAAATAGTTTTATTTAAAGAGTGAGAAATTAGAAGTGGATTTGGTCAGGAGAGGGAGGATACAGAAGAGTAGAAAACATGAGCAGGAAAACTAGGTCTACAGGCCTTTTCTTTTATGAGCTCAAATTATATGAACTTAAGTATTGCCTGTATGTGTAGGGTATGTGTAAGTATGATCAGAAGATAGTTTTCAGAGTCTTCTTCCAACTGCTTGTGTCCTGGGTATTAAACTCTGATCATCTGAAGGTGAGCCTCTTGATATGCTTCTCTTTGGACCACAAAAGAGTCTTTTGAAGAAACATAGGGAGATGTTATTCTGCAGAAGCTTGTTAAAAAAATACACATGCATAAAATTTATTTAAATCTCATATCTATGTGATGCTCAAGACAATATCCCAACTTGACACCCCATACCAATAAATAAAGTCCATGATAGACCCTGGGATGCGTAGTTTGGTTTTTACTGTCTTTTATGGTCACATTGAACAAAAATTTCTCTTTTCTTGGTGTAGGAGGGCATATTATCCCATCTCATGGTGGATTTTTTCTACATACCTATGTATTCAGCTATAGTAACCGGCTATATACTGTACCTAGTCATTATAAATGGAGGCTGAACACAGCTGCAGAAATGCAGAGTGACCTGCTCCCTTACATTCTATTTCCCTGAGATTGTTACGTTAAAAAAAAAAAAACTTGATATATGTATTTGAAATAATGGACAAAATGTAAGGGGTAGCCACAACTGAAAATACTTCTCACATTGGGTAAGTAATATATTTTGCCATGGCCAAGACACAGCAGGAAAGTGATGCCTCATCTGTGCTTCCACTGTCCTTTGTTTTCCATCTCCTATTCTAAAGTCCATCATGTTGCAGGTCTGTGGTGAAACCCAGGATTAATTAGAGTCTCTCTCATGTTTGTTTTGGACAGTGACAATACCTCTTTTGATTCACTGTCAAAAGTACTATCTACTCAAACTCAATATGACATCACTACATCCAATTTATTTCCTTTAGTTGCTATTGAATACACTTGAACTCCAACCACCCACCATATCTTTGTTGACACTTTTTGGTTGAGTAGAGCCTGCAAATGTGATTAAATAGAAGGACTTGTTGTCCTCTAGTCATTCATTAGCTCATTGGTTCAACAATGTACTACACAATCAAGGGAAGTGATGTTACATTTCATTGAAAACCCCTCCTGTATTATTTGTCTTGCTTCTCTGAAAGAATATCCTAATATGAATTCAGATTTCACTTCAATATTCCCAAGAAACTTTTCACCTTTACCTTTTTACCTTGTCTTTGTTTTTCATGTCAGTAATGTTTTCAGAGGTTAAAGTTGTCTGCCATGTATATGAAGTAGCAGAAATGAAAGAAGCAAAATACAGAGCGTTTATGTTTCCCTATTTGTTGCTAAATTAACACACTCTACACTGCAAACAGTCCTATATTACAAAGAAAGACACAGAATGTGACACAAGAACAATCTGACCGTTGGAATACCAAGGGCAGATGGAAGTGTTATGTATAACAGGCTTCCATCTCATGGAAGCTAGATAGTTTTAAGATGCATGGGCTTATTATACAGAATTGCCTGCAACAGAAATACACTATATCTAAGCATATTCTAACACTTTTCTAAGATCACATAGAAATGTTGTATACAACAGACATGTCAACCTCTAGGATGAAGGAATTTGAAATTTCTTAACATTAAAGTGCTAATATATTCCCATATATTTCTCTAACATGTATTTGTATACCATAAATGTCTATGAATAAAAGCATTTTATTTTCTGGTAAAATGGTCTAATGATCATATAATATATGTGGTAGTTTAAATAAGAATACTCCCATAGAATAATATAGTTGAATATTTGTTTCACAATTATGTACTGTTTGGGTAAGGAGGTTTATTCTTTCAGGAGTTGTGTAGGCTTTTGTGTGTTGGGAGTGTGTTCTTATGCCATGGCAGTCTGATTTCTACAGTAATTATCATGGTGAACTAACAATCTGAGTCTGGAAAGATGCTTTTAAATTACATAATTTCTTTTATAATTTCCTTAATCACAACAATATAACAGTAAATACGCCAGAGATATGTGTGAAGTTGAAAACAGATTGGTCAGCATAGCAACCCCAGAAAACTAGCGGTAAAGAAATACTCTGTCTCAAAACAAACAATGAAGTGAAAACACTCAGGAAAGAAACAAAGAAACAAAAATCAAAAGGCACCAACTCATCACTGGAGACACTACAGTCACAAATGTCCACAATGGAAAAATGGATAATGAAAGTGTGGTTCTTGCAGGCAAATGGATGTAACTACGAAATACCATCCTGAGTGAGATAACCCAGTCTCAATAGTACACACATGGTATATACTCATTGAAGTGGATATTAGCCAACAATCTTGTAATACCAACGATACAACCCACAAAAATATGAAGCTCAAGGAGGAAGAGCAAGGTGTGGATCATTCAGTCATATTAGAAGGGGGGACAAAACAATTATGGGGGGTAGAGGGCAGGAGGGATATGAGAGGGAGATAGGATGGAGAGAGAAAAAGCAGGCAGGACCAGGTGAGAGAAGAGATGGGGAAGAAGAACGGAGGGTCAGAAAATTAAATGGAGGTATGGAGCAGTGGGGGATAGGGAACTGGGGATAGCCACTAGAAAGTCCCAGATGCCAGGGAACAAAGAGGTTGCCAGGACCCAAGTGGGATAACATTGACTAAAATACCCAACAAAGGGCAGATACAACCAATAGAACCCATATCCAATGGTTAGGCATGGCCCCCATTTGAGGGATTGTGTCACCCATGCATCTCAAGATATTACCCCAGAATTGCTCCTGTGTAAAGGAAATGCAAGGGAAAATGTGGAGTAGTCTGAAGGAAAGGACATCCAGAGACTGCGGCACCTAGAGGCATGCCACCTGCAGACACCAAACCCAGACACTATTGCTGATGCAAGGAAGCACTTACTGACAGGAGCCTGGCACAGCTGTCCCTTGAGAGACTCTACCAGAGCCTGACCAATACAGATTTGAATGCTCACAGCCCACAACCATCAAACAGAGCACAGGGATACCAATGGGGAATTTAGGAGAAGAACTAAAGGAGCTTAAGGGTTTTGCAACCCCATAGGAAGAAGAACAATATCAACCAGCCAAACCTCTCAGAGCTCCCAGGGACTAAACCACCAACCAAAGAGTACACAGGAAGGCACCCATGGCTCCAGGTGCATATGTAGCAGAGGACTGCCTTATCTGGCATCAACAGGATGGGAGGCCCTTGGTCCTTTGAAAGCTCGATGCTCCATCCAGAAGGATGCTACAGCCTTGAGGCCTGAGTGGGTGGGAGGGTAGCGAATTACCCTTATAGAAGCAGGTGGAAGGATTTGTGGAGGGGAATCTGGGAAGGGTTACAATATATGTTATGTAAATAAATACAGTAACCAATTTTGAAAAAAAGAGTTTACTTTTTGCAATGACGTATATAACATCCACATTACCTCTGCTGTATAATTTTATAACTCCACCTTGTACAGTGCTCTTGCTATCTGAGCTGACCCTGCATGCCTCTCTCCAATATGGTGTGCACATAAAGCCTAAGAAAGACCCAGTCAGTCCCATCCTGTTCCCGAGCTCTAAGTTTATAAACAAACGCTACTTACAACCCAGGCATCTTTTGTGGTTCTCCAGAGTAAGAGGCTTCATATTTTTCCTCATGTATCAAACATTAAAATAAAAGGAACTTCTACTGTTATTTGAAACCATGGTATTGCTTTTTCTGATCACTGGAAATAAGAACCTGTTAGACGGAATCTTCAGAGATACTTTGCTCTAACAATGTTCAGTTTACAGGGTAGAATATAATAGAACATTCTGGATTTGGAAAAGAAATAAATCAATCAGTTTATACACTGATATAATTACGGACAGTAGGCCAGCAAGGGCACATAGTGAAACTCTGTTACAAAAATCATATAAGGAATTCAAAACATAAAATAAAACTGATGGTTTCAGTATAAACAGAGTTTAATACAATTAGATGAAGATATTTTGAACATACACAATCATATCATATTATACCGAATAAGACATTTAGAATTGCTGTGGCACAGTTTAAACCATAAAATTTAATTTACTACCATAGATAAATTTTAATTTTTAACTTAAGTTAAATGGATATTCCTTCTTGAATGTTTTTTGTGCCTGATGCCAAAACAGGAGTTTTTTTCTGGCCTTAACAAAATAATGTAGCACTTGGGGGCAAAAATCAATCCAAGGAGTGCTATACTGGAAGCCAAGATGGAGAACACTTCCATAGCCACCATGACCTTCCCCTTTGTGCTATGGTAGACAGGGAGGAAAGTGATCCAAACACAGAAGAATACCTGCATGCTGAATGACAGGAACTTGGCTTCATTGAATGTGTCAGGCAGATTCCTGGACAAGAAGGCCATGGTGTAGCTCCCAAGTGCTAAGGAGCAGAGGTATCCCAGAACAGTGTGGAAGGCAACTGTTGAACCCATGTTGCACACAATGATGATGTGACCATGTTCAGCATGGGTATCTTCATCAGTGAAGGGTGGCGAGGTAACCAGCCAGATTCCACAGATAATAAGTTGGATCAGTGTGCAGATGGGAATGATGAAATTAGGGGCTCTTGATACCATTAACCACCTTATTATTCTAGATGGAACAGTGGCCTTGAATGCAATAACCACTGTAATAGCTTTGGCCAACACTGTGGAGAGAGCCACAGTGAATAAAATTCCAAATGCCATCTGCTGCAAGATACAGGTGGTTGTGTTGGCCTGGCCAATGAAGAGCAAGGAACTGAGGAAACAGATGAAGAGGGTCAATAGCAGGGTGTAGCTGAGAGCCCGGTTATTGGCCTTGACAATGGGTGTGTCTCTGTGCTTCACAAAGACTACAAGAACCCCAGCTGTGAGTACAGAGAAGCCCAGTGCTGTGATGGTGAGTGCCATCCCCAAGGGCTCCTCATAGGCCAAAAGCTCACAGATTTCTGGAGGCAGCGATTCTTCTCTGAGTTGGCATAGTGACTTTCTGGACACTTCACACACTTATCCATATCTGCTCAGAAATGAAAGTGACTGAATCAATCCTTAGGTTTTACCTTCCCCCTAATATATTAATTATCCTCAGCTCATTGAAGTGCTTAAAAGTCACCTTCCTTTATTATTTCAGAAAGACATTTTAAAGGACTCTGAATCATTTAAAATCTGTGCAGTGCTTTTTGCCTATGGTGACAAAAATTCCAAAAGTTCAATGCCTTTTCTCTGTCTTTGTAAACTTTGCCTCATTTGTGAATGTTTTACATCTATTTCATGAGTCATAATATTTCAGAACGATACTGTATAATTGCAATTTGATTCTGACTTCATCTTATGAAATATGTCTAAATCTGGATATATATTTTCTATGGTACTGACATTACTGTTTGAAATTCATTTCTTAAATGGTGTTCTCTCATATGGGACTCATATATACTCATTTTCATAAATCCCTTGGGTTCTCCAATTTGATTAACAGTCTGAATATTTCAAACTAATAAATGCCAATATTGAAGCTTTAATCCTTCACTAGCATTATGTTGTTACATTTACCTATGGCATTTAGACATAAGGACAGAACTATTACTAAGTATTTAAAAATGGGTTTTGAATACTCTGCTCCTAAACATTTGTGAGTTTTACCTTGATTTAAAAAGCATGCTCCTCAGTTTATAGTGTCATATTTCTACTATACCTTTGTGTATTTCTGAAAATTATCGACTCATCAAGGGATCATGGTCTCTGTTTTATATTTCAAATTGACATTTATTGAGTTTATTTTCAGAAGAATCAAATTTCCTTTGATACCCTATATATTTTTTTGACCATGGAACTCTACTCATTTTTCTCAAGTGATTTACACATTCACACTTGTTCCTTTGCCCTCATCATGAGCATTTTGCTGTTTTTTTTTCTTTTATTGTACAATGTATGCTTCAAGAGCAGAATTATATCTTTGACTTAATTAAGGATCATGATGTCTGTGTCATTAACTAATTTATCTAAGGATAACACTTTATCTTAGAATTAAGTTTTGCATATTCCTTTCTTCTCTCTCTCTCTCTCTCTCTCTCTCTCTCTCTCTCTCTCCTCCTTCCTTCCTTTTTTCCTTCCCTCCCTCTCTCTCTCTCTCTCTCTCTTTCTTTCTTTCTTTAAATGTTAGTCAAAGGCTTTATAAGTTTGGTAATGCTCAATAACAAGATGCTCATACAATCAGAAGTGTAACCCAATACCCAACATAGATATACCAACTCTCTTTGACTGGCAGAGACACACAAACATCTGCTTCCATGTTCCTCCCCACTCTCTCATCTCCTACCTCCTTCCCTTCCTCTCCTTACTCCTCCCACCTAAGCTCCTCCTACATATCACCCTTCCTGTTAAAAAAAAACTTTTCTCTCAAAATACAATTAGAGCATAACTATATCAATTTGTATCAGTAAGGTAGACCTAATTCTCAGTCCATCATTTTGCTGACTAACCAGAACCCCTGTCATCTCTCCTAACTAAAAGACTTAGTTCTAAACCTGGCATTTTCCTTGGCTTTAGAAAGAATGTCAGCTGAAAATTACCCTCTCAAGTCTTTTCTCTCAAAGTAAATAGCCGGGATTGGCTATGAGACTATAAGTCTTCAACTCCGTCAGAAATCCAGAATGACTGAATTAACTGAAATTATGGGAAGCACAAAGCATAGCTTCTAAAACTTACCAATTTATACAGACTGCTGAACACCTGGACAGTCCCTATGCTACAAAATGTTGGAGCATCTGATCTTCAGCCTTCTGGCCCAGGATCATCTCACAGACCTACTGATGCAGAATTATTAAGGGCTGATTACTCTGTCTTGGCAGATATAATCAGTCAACTATTCCGCAAGTGTGTCCTTTTCAGGACAGTAATTTTTCTGTAGATGAAAAGAGACAATTCTTGCCTAGTGGCTGTCTCACCACAACTGGAGTAACTCCAGAGATGCTCAATTTCTTCTTAGAATCCAAGACAGGAAGCTGTCAGGAGCAGATAGGTCTCTAATCAAAATGAACCTTAATACAGAAATGTTTGTAACATCAATTCTGTGGACTTCTGACATTTTGAAAACCAACTATCCATGTAAGGCAATCTGGACTGTTGTCTGTTAACTCCTCTCATCTATTTCTAAATAAAATATAGAGAACACCCTAATAATAAATTCAGAGCAATGAATATGCTATAAGCCCTTAACTCACAGGCTAACCATCTCAAATCAGTTAAAAAAGTTACAGAAGGACTGTATTCCTAAATGTGTTATATAGGCACAATGCCTATGAGAGTAATAATATTAATATCACTTTTATATCAATAAGAAACTTGTACCAATGAAAACCTTAAATTTGAAACCAAAGTAAATCTTGTACCATTTAAGAAATTATAACTTCAGCTTAATAACAATTATACAGATTTCTACCAATAGGTTATGGCTATGCAATAAATCCTAGCTATTTCTCCCTGTTCCAACAAAACCACTACTTTTCCCTAGAAAGACAGCCCAACATTAACCACCTCAGTCCCCAAGCCCAGGGAATAGGGGCGCTGCCTCTTCATTAACTTCTTCAAGCTGATTACTGGCATTGAGATATTAGAAAAGGGGCATGGGGAGAGTAAATTGATAAGCCTCTGACATCTGTGTCTTCACTGCATTCAGCTGAGATTCCAGAACATCAGAGGTTTGAGCAGGTCTGCTCAGCTTGCTTGATGAGTAGATACACCAAGGCTGAGTATTCTGTAATATACAATTCTCAAAACAAATTTTAGTATCAAGATATTTTTTTGTTTGAATTCTGGAATCTAGTGTTCTGGTGGCCTGTCTCTATCATATCTAATCCATATAATTCTGGGAGTTTCTATGAGGTTGGGCTCCAACCATCCTCCCATTCCTGCCTCCCTGCTCTCAAATTCCCCAACACTAGGGAACCCAAACTATTGGGTACCAAGGCCCTCAACTTCCACTGATGCCTGACAAGGCCACCCTCAACTACCTATACAGGTGGAGCCATGAGTCCCTCCCTTTGTGTTCTTGGGCTGGAGGTTTTAGAATGGCTACTCCAGCTTGTTTCTTAGGACCATTTGCTTGAAAAAAACTGTTTTTCAGCTTTTACTCTAAGGTAGTGTCTGTCTTTGTCACTGAGGTGGGTTTCCTGTATGCAGCAAAATGCTGGGTCTTGTTTACATATCCAGTCCGTTAGCCTATGTCTTTTTATTGGGGAATTGAGTCCATTGATGTGAAGAGATATTAAGGAACAGTGATTGTTGCTTCCTGTTATTTTTGTTATTAGAAGTGGAATTATCTTTATGTGGCTATCTTCTTTTGGATTTGTTGGAAGAGGATTACTTTCTTGCTCTCTCCAGGGTATAATTTCCCTCCTTGTATTAGAGCTTTCCCAATAACATCGTTTGTAGTGCTGGGTTTGTGGAAAGATATTGTGTAAATTTGGTTTTGTCATGGAATATCTTGGTTTCTCCATCTATGGTAATGGAGAGTTTTGCTGGGTATAGTAGCCTGGGCTGGCATTTGTGTTCTCTTAGGGTCTGTATGGCATGCGTCCAGGATCTTCTCACTTTTATAGTATCTGGTGAGAAGTCTGGTGTAATTCTGATAGTACTGTCTTTATATGTTACCTGGCCTTTTTCCCTTACTGCTTTTAATACTCTTTCTTTGTTTTGTGCATTTGGTGTTTTAATTATTATGTGACAGGAGGTATTTCCTTTCTGGTCGAGTCTATTTGGCATTCTGTAGGCTTCTTGTATGTTTATGGGCTTCTCATTCTTTAGGTTAGGGAAGTTTTCTTCTATAATTTTGTTGAAGATATCTATTGGCCCTTTAAGTTGGGAATCTTCACTCTCATCTATACCTATTATCTTTAGGTTTGGTCTTTTCATTGTGTTCTGGATTTCCTGGATGTTTTGGGTTAGGAGCTTTTTGCATTTTGCATTTTCTTTGACAGCTGTGTCAGTATTTTCTATGGTATCTTCTGCACCTGAGATTCTCTCTTCTATCTCTTGTATTCTGTTGGTGATGCTTGCATCTATGACTCCTGATTTTTTTTCTAGGTTTTCTATCTCCAGGGTAGTCTCCCTTTGTGATTTCTTTATTGTTTCTACTTCCATTTTTATGTCCTGGATGGATTTGTTCAATTCCTTTACCTGTTTGGTTGTGTTCTCTTGTAATTCTTTAAGGGATTTTTGTGTTTCCTCTTTAAGGACTTCTACCTGTTTACCTGTGTTTTCCTCAAATTCTTTGAGAGTGTAGTTTATGTCCTTCTTAAAGTCCTCTGTCATCATCATTAGAAGTGATTTTAAATCTGAATCTTGCCTTCCTGGTAATATGGGGACTTTCTAGTGTGGGAGAACTAGGTTCTAATGATGCCAAGTACCCTGTGTTGCAGATGCTTATGTTCTTGTGCTTGCCTTTCACCATCTGGATCACCTTAGTGCTACCTGCGCTGTCTCTGACTGGAGCCTGTCTTTCCTATTATCTTGGTTGTTTCAGAACTGTGTGGGGTGGGGGTTACTACTGGGGTTAGAGCTGGGGCCCATGCTTAAATGTCTAATCAGGGAATAAGAGATAATCTCTTACTTATCTCCAATGTTTTCCCATTTGCTTACATATAACAGACTCCTGAGGAAAAGCTGGAAACTTCTCTGTGAGCCTGTATTTACCTGTCTCGTTGGAAATCTCATTGTCTGCACAGGGAGTACAATCAAAGCAGCAGACAGCCTTGCCTTCCTGGGCAGTTTTCCTGAATCCAGGCCCACAGCTCTCACTGCACACAGACTGAGGAGTCTAAGAGAAATGAAAGCTATTAGCAAATGCCTGGACTTTTCTGAAAATTTTAAGTAAATAGAGAATTTCTGAGTATATGAACAGTTAATTTTCAAATGCTTACACTTACAATTGAAGCTAATGAGGTTTGATATTGCTAATTTTATCATCTTTTGGGCTACACAGGCCATGTGTTTAAGTCTTGGTCTAATTCCCGAAGATGTTGATAAGTATAGGTGATTAAAGTAGTGTTCAAGAAAGTCATGATATGCATTCAGATTCAACTTGTTTCTATGCTTACTGGCAACTAGGGGAAATTTTTACATTGAAAATGGTTCTTAATGTTGACTGACAACTTTATATGGATTCATCATGGAAGTACATCTTTTACATCCCCATGAGTAGTTTTTAACAGGTACCTACCTGAGATAAGAAGAACCACCACAATATGGGGGTCAGTATTTCACAGGCTACTGTCACTTACAGAAAGAAAATGTGAAAGGAGTGAGCAATCACATTCTTTGTTCTTTAATTTCGCTCTAATTCTGGTCTATAAACATGTTGTCCTCACCTCCTCTGGCTTTTAAAACATCCTTTACCCACAATATAATGAGCTCTCACAGAGCCAGTCAAAACAACCTGACCACCCCTCAGTTGCTTTTGTTGACTCTTTGCATGAAGTAGCCAGTCAAGCATTACATACACAACACACACATACACACACACACACACACACAACACACACACACACACTTGTCATAGTCTTATGCCTTTTCAGAGGCTGGAAATTAAAATGCCACCTTACCTTACTGTAATTTCTTCATCTAGGTGACAAAAATGAACCTATAATTGTTCTGAAGCAGTAACTAAGAGACACTCTCTTTTTAAAAATGTATGGGCATTAACAAACTTAAAAATAGATTAACCATTGATCAGAGTCAAGGAATGAGGAAATAGTCTATGTTATTCGCTTTTTTATGTGAAGATCCTTATTGTTAGTTCAATTTTTATTGGCACTAAGTGAGAATCCCATGATCATTACATCCTGAGAATTACCTTAATTTTTATGAAAGGTCAGGGAAATGAGAGAAGTCACAACTCACCTCTGTAAACCCTGTAGGCCATTGTATCATCTGGTCACATAAAGAGAACTGTAGACCCTCGTGAGCACTTGGAGAGTAGGTTCCTACTTTCACCTTTAATCCAAGACCACTTGGAAAATTCCAAAAATTAAGAATGTCATACTTTGAATCTAAGTTTCTTCCCCCATTCATTACTGTGTGTCCTCTCACATGACTTTTCATTATCGTGTTCTTTAGGAAAGGGAGAAGCTAAGAGAAATGCAGAAACATATGCTGAAAAACATGAGAAAGTAAAAGATTTTTTAAAGTACTACCAAGAATCTCATTTGAAAGAGCCATGTCCAATGGAAATGTCGAAAGTCATGAAGCCAGGACAGCTGTTTGTCACAGTTCTCGCAAAGGTAAGCCAGATGCTTGGATCACTGTCATTCTGTTTTTCTTTTCAGCTGTGTCCTCTGCCTCTTGCATTCATGGAAACTTTCTGTATTATGATCATTATATGTCTTTTCCTGAGAAAATTATGTTTAAGTCTTTAGGAAAGACATACACTTATGATTCTTTCTTCTTTTAAGGAAATATCTTTTTTTGGCCCTATTTGGAAATCTTCTTTATGTCCAATATGATCATAATAAGCACAGATAAGCACAAAGCTAGAAATTTCCAAGTGAGATCATGACTCCAGGGATCTTCTTGGACATCTTCCCATAAGCAAACCCAAACAATATACTTGGAACAGGTTAAACTTAGAAATTTGACAAACTCCAAATGGCTATGAGAACAGGTAACTGACTCCAGATTATTTTTTTTACAATAAACTTAGAGCTCTCTGAAAATGAAATGTAAGCATAGGGCATCATACATGAATACCCATGGAAGAATAGAACTCAGTAAGTAAGATAGAATGACGAAAATAAAGTTTTACTTTTTAATAGGAGACATGATGAAATGAAATGCTCAATTTGAATCCCTTAAGAAATAATAAAAATGCCATATTGCTGACATAATAAAACACACCAAGTGACATTACCTGCCATGGGGAAAATACCATTTCTTCTCCATTGGCATATGGTTGTATCTGTATTTGTTGAAGATGCAGCTCATGGAGACTATAGACCACAGCATACACAGCGTTGTATATATTGTAGCCTTCTTCATTCATGGCTAGGTCAAAAAGGTGTCTGGGAAGTAAATCCAAAGAAGCATTGGGTTGGCAGTTCTCCAAAAGTTGACAATCAAATTTAGAAAATGAGCACTTAAAAAACAAGTACCAAAACTTAGGAAGATAATTATCCTCTGGGTATTTGTAGGGATTTACTGTTTGGACAAAATTCATAAACTCAACCACCTCTTCATGGTGGTGTGAAAAAACAAGACTCCCATGAAAGGACTCAAGCATAAAATAATCAGAGTGGCTATCAACATCCCATGAAGAGTTCAAGATCCAGACTTTCCATGTCACTAACACTTGTGTAATATGTCGCATTAAACCTTGTACAGAAATGATGTCGCCATAAATAACTATGACATTTGCTGATGATTCCTCAATCTTCTCCATATTTTTCCATAATGCATTGGAATATGCATTCCATGTGCCAGAGATCATTTTCAAAAAGGCTATACAGATGCCATGGCTCTCCATAATTTCTCTCAAATCTGATAGTATCTGAGTCCCTCTGTGGTCATCTGGGAGGATCAGACCAACCCAGATCCAGCTGAAATGCAGCAACAAAAAGACTATGGCTAATGTCAAAGATGTGTCCTTGTGAGCCATCTGATAGAGAGAATTAAACTGACCTCGGTCATTCAAGATAGAATCAAAAGGTCCAAAAGTGACCTAAAGTGATAACAAAATATATTGGCATCAGACACAATCACAGATTGAAATCAACACATGGAAACAGTCAAGATGAAGTTGGTCTTGTCCTGTAAACCCATTACATTTTTCTACGAAAAATGCTGATAGGTCTTCAGTTCCAATAACATAGATTATCTTACCTCTCTTTTCATTCTATTGTAAGTAATTGAAATATGGATCTAATGTAAAGTATCTTCTTACTTTTCTTTGATGGGTGATTAAATCCAGTGTCCCTATTTTAATTATAGACACTATATATCACAAATGATACTGTCTCTAGTTCCACATCCATTCCTCACCTGAGGTATTTTGTAGAGTTGTAGCAGTTTCCATGTGGGCAGATGCTGACCATGTGGTCCTGTGATTCAGCAGGTGACTTTTCTGTGTCCACAGTCACAGTTAGGAAGGGGTCCTATCCCTGTGCGCCAAAGAATGCTCTATAAAGAATATTCTTTTCAGTATATGGAATATTATAGATATCATATCCAAGAGTTGTATTGGGTAGAAGATGAGGGTTTCTGTTGATCTCCTCAATGGCAAACATAAGAGCCAGAACAAACTGGTAGTTCTTAAACTTATACCTGCACAGAATTCAAAAATTACACAGAAGGAAGCCGTAGACCATACAAGTTTTCTATTTTTTACAGTGGTTTTTTAATGTAAATGCCAATGTTTCTGTGAAATCATTATTATAATATCTTCTCATGAATGACTGGAATTAGAACAGTAATTTTAAGCAGGTAAGATCAGCAATCTCCTACACTCTTTGATTATGGTTTCTGTGACTCTAATTCATCATTGTATTGCTTTATTTATCTTTCATGTGTATAAAAAATAAAAAACTGTTCATGAACTGGGTTTTTAAAAAGATCAGAATTCTTGTTGTTGGGATCTTGGCCCTTAAGTCTATACAATTATGAAAGGACAATATATTTTGATCCAATCACCCACTTTCATGTACCAATACCCACCTTAAAATAAGCACAAAATTAATTCAAATAGTATATTGCCACAAGTGTCATTTCTATGACTTTTTCATAGGGCAGTCTGAAACACACTATGTAGAACTGGCTGATTGGAACTAATGACAATCTTCCTGGCTCTGTCTCTCGGATGATGGGATTAATTTATGTGAAACCACTCCCAAATTTATTTCAGCTTTGTGTGTATTTATGAGTTATGTGTATCACTTCTGTAGATGTGAGGTTTTGTGCAGGTATAGTTTCATCAGTTTCATGATCTATGAGTGCAAGGCAGAGAAGGACATCTAGGGTCAGTCCCAGCTGTCCACATGATTTCATCTGGGGATTTTAATCATTTGTTTAATTAGTGACTCACTGACTAACTTATTTCATTGATTGAGACAGAGTCTGACTATGTTGCCTTGCCTAGCCTGGAACATATTCTATAAACAAATTTGACCTCAAAATCATGAAGAATTTCTGCCTCTCCTTACACAGTGCTTCAGAGAAGAGAGAGTACCATGTCAACTGACTTCATAGTTCCTTTATTGTTTTCAGCACATAAGCCTGGCACTCTAGCCAGCATACTTGCAGGGAGTAACCTCTCCCTATCTTATCTCCATATGATCATTAGATATAAGAGTATAGTCATGATCTTTGGGAGGTCTGAACTCAGGTCCTCAAGCTTGCACCTTGTTAGGCCACTGTTTATTTGTCTAATAATGTGATTAGAGAAAAAAATTAGACCTTTAATGATGCCAAAGACCCACACAAAGAAAGAGCATTTCATTTTAGTGTTAAAGTATGCTGTTCCCAATGCAGTTTCCTTTAAGATTATATTTAGTAAGTTGTTCTTCAGTTGGATAAAATATATTTCATAAGACATTTTCATGGTTTCTATAGAAAAGCAGCATTATATGTATATGATTTATATGTATGTGTATATGTATATGTAAGGAGAATATTTCTCCACTAAATGTACTTGAAAAGAAAAGGAACAGGGATCTTTAGATGTAGAAGTTTTCTGTAGAATTCTGGCATTTTAGTCACATATTTTTTTAAATTTTGTTTTTGTCCTTTTCTTTTTTGCTTCAGTGAATGTTTGCATTTCTGATATTTAGTACTTCTGTATGCCTTTCCTGAAACTTCTTTTTTCCATTCATGTAGCTTCTGTATGCCACATATCTGATATGCATGATGCATGATGGCACAATGAATATTGTCATTGTTCCTCCCTCCTCTATTCTCCTTTTCTGAGAAGGTGCTGAAATTTATAGATTGCATGACTGGAGGTGTGTTTCTTTTAAATCAAGTGGATTTTTCTAGTAACATCAAACAAAGTAAAACAAAAGAATTCATGTATATCATAATTTAAAACAAATATGCAAGGATGCACTTGTATTTATTAGGATGAAATCATAGCAATCACAGAACTCATAAAGAGCACGAGAGACTAGAAAGACTAATATAAGAATGCAAAGAGTGGCTATGAAAATATTTAAGTAAAAATGAATTATGGAGGAAGCTGAGGAGAAGGGAAGCCCCATGGGAAGACCAGCAGTCTCAACAAACCTGGATCCCGAGATGGCTCAGACACTGATCCATCACCCAAGCAGCATGCACATGCTGATATGAGGCACCCAGTACATATACAGCAGAGGACTGCCTGGTCTGGATTCAGAGAGGGAAGATGCATCTAACTCTTGAGAGACTTGAGGCCCCAGGGAGTAGAGAGATCTGGTTGGGTAGGGTGGGGATAGGGACATTCTCTTGAAGACAGTTGGAGGAGGAGGTATGGGATAGGGAGTGGTTGGGTAGCAGACCAGAAGGGGGATGAAAACTGGACTGTAAAAAAGGATTTAAGAATAATTAAAAAAATAAGAATTCTCAAATCAAAAAAAATGGAAACCAAAATTAACACACTTACGTCTGTACATCTCAATGAATTTGTATACAATTATAATAGCCATTCTGAGTCACATTAAGAAAATCGAAAATCATACATCTTTCTTACTCTTTATCTAGAATATATATTAGGAAGACCCAAGATTGCATCCTGCAGAACTTGATGGAAAGACTCCATTGCTGAGGACACTACATTCTTGAACCACAAAACATGGAGAAATCATGCAGTTAATCGCTTACTTAATTTCTCCTGGCTAGATTTCATTTGTGCTGTAAGATGCTATGCTTGCTACCAAGGAAAATAAAATAATCTTCATTCTCCCTAAGCTGTGAACTACGAGGGATGCAGTAATGACTGGGTTTATCTGATATGCCATCTTGTACTAAAATGGACACACATGGTATATGTGGATCCAACCTTTGTCTGATTTAATGTAAGATACATTCCATAGTATAGAAAACATGCATTACACTATGAAGACGGCAAGACTCTGTGATAAAGTAAGTCACAGACCCACAGGGATAGCTTAATAGTCTTATTATGCTAAAGTACAAAATCAACCACAAATGATGTATTGATGTACCGACCATGAATTAGTTCATCCATTAGCTTTCCACATAGATTCTTTTTACAGTAAAGGCAAATAATAATAAACCAATGACTGATCATGGTATAGATAATAACAGACTATATGGTGCTAATCCATAAATGTGGGTTAGACATCATAAACCTACCAACAAGGCTGAGTGGTCATGGCAGAAAAGAAGTGGGAAGATTATAAAGACCAGAGGCTGTGGAGAATCTCAAGGAAACAATATTTTCAGTCCACAAGAGTTGTACATTTGGACCCAGCATGATTGTGAAAGCATGTACAAGACCATGTGTGTACAAATAAGACAAAATACCAACATGGAGGATATAGGCATGAAACGTCATCCTGAGCCAAGATACTACTGAGATTTGATAGTTACAAAGTGAGAATAGTCAATTTCTTCACCGCTGTGAGCCTTAGATCAACCATACTCAAAACAAGCTTGAAGTGATAGTAACACTTAGAGAACACAAAGTGTACTTGACTGGAAAAAATAAAAGAAACAAGTTTCTTCAGTAAGAGGATAAGGATCAAAAGAAGGATATAAGAGGATGGAGTGGTGTGTGAAGATGATCAAAATGTTTTGTGTGAAACGAGTAAAGAATTAAATGTTTCCAAGGCAAAAATAAAATTGAAAAAGTATGTGTGATGGAGGGACATTTTGTCAGAATTGCGAGAAATAAGAAACATAAATATAGTTTTTACTCAGTAGACAGTTATAGATTTAAACGCAACCTATATAAATATGGTACGTATCATTTTGATAATTTCTACATGTAAGCAAAGTCTTATAAACACATTATCCAGTGCAATCACCACTATGTATTTTATGATGAAGCAGCTAAGGGGATCAAGCTACCAAACATAAAGCAGTGATAGGAAATAGGGTCTTTTTTCCAAGATTTATTTTAGATTCATATTTTGAGGAAACACAGGATTTCATAAATATGTACAATTCATAGATGATAATTAAAACTGTTTAAATTCAACACATTTTACTTGATACTTTATCATTTTATTCATTCAGTGAGTTTAAAATCTGCATTATGTGGATTTTTAAACATTTATTTTAATATGTGTAATACTCTTTATTTTCTTATAATGACAGATTATTTTTCTTTTTTCTCACATTTTTCTTTTTTTGCCTCATATTACTACCCATGGAGAACCATGTTCTTTGTCTTTCTGTCTCTCTCTCTCTTTTTCTTGTGTGTGTGTTTGTGTATATAGAAAACAAATAGGAAAATTGATAAAGGAAACAAACAGTTATTTCAAAAAATGGAAAACCTGGTTTGATGTATTCACCATTAATACCACTGCCCAAGAGGCAAAAGAGGTAGATGTCTGATTTCAGTGTTATCCTGTTGTACATAGAGAGCTTCAGGACAGCCAGGGCTACTCAAGAAATCCATGTGTCAAGGGAAAACAAAGAAAAAAGGAACAAGCAAACAAAGAAAGAGAGAAGTAAAAATAGTTTATTGGGAATAGGGGTGCATGCGTTGAACCTCAGCTCTTGGTAGGCAGAGGCACACAGATCACTGCAAGTCTGGTCTATATAGCAAGTTTTAGGACTGCCAGTGCTATATGAGTTATAGAAACTCTATTTCAAATTAAAAACAAAAACAAAAACAAAAAAGCAATGAAAATAACATATAAAGCATTCCTTGACCTCACACAACCCCAACACACTATTTTTTTTAAGATTAAACAAAGTGTTTTAGTAAGAATTATTATTTATTGGATGAAACACCGTGACCAAAAGGGAACTAAGGAGGAAAAGATTATTTGGTATCTTTATTATGATTACTATTGGCAACATGAAATACCATTACCAAAAGCAAGATGGGTAGGAAAGTTTTATTAGGTGATTACCTCCACATCATCATCCATCACTGAAAGATATCAGGACAGAGTATCAAACAGGGCCAAAGTGTGGAGGCAGGAGATGATACAGAGGCCACAGATGGGTTCTACTTACTGACTTGCTCATAATGCTTTTCTCGGCTGCTTCCTCATAGACTTCATGATTACCAGCCCCAAAATGGTTTCACCCACAAAGGCTAAGCAACACCACTACAGGTTTGTCTACAACCCACTCTCATGGGGACATATTCTTAACTGATGTTTTCTCTTTCAGATGATATTTGCATGTCCCAAGTTGATATAAAAATTTGCAGCCTTTTTAGCTTATGCTTCATTGCTGTTCATTATTGGTGGAAATCATGACAGGTACTCAAGTAGGGCAGGGCCCTGCACACAGGAACACATACACTATCCATGGAACAATGCTGTTTATTGGTTTCCTCACTGTGACTTGCTCAGTTTGGTTTCTTATGAAACCCAGGACCACATTTGCAGAGGTGTACCCCACCACAATGGATTGGGCCTTCCCACATCAAGAAATGATTCATGAATGCACTGCAGGCCTGTCTATAGCTGATCTTATTGAGACAATTACTGAATTGAGTCTTCCTCCTCTCTAGTGACCCTAGTTTGTATCAAATTGGCATAAAACTAACCAGTACACCAAGAAATATGAAATTAAAAAATCTACAAATGTTTTAGACAATATGACAAACTTAAGAAATTGGTAATTATAGTTTAATAAAAGTATAAGCTAATGAATACTCAAATATAATCTTACTAAGTGGTCATTTACAAGATTCTTATGAGACTAATGATAGTAAAAGGACATGCAGAAAAGGGTAGAATTCTGAGTAATTTCCTAAATTATTTCTAAATGTTTACCATGTCAAATAACTTATATTGAATATTAGAGAATACTTCATGAATTATTTACTCATTCAATTAGAGTAGATAAAGTTGAAACATCACACAATTAAATGATTTTTTAATCAATAAATTTAAAAGAAAATTAACCTATAAAGGTTTAGATATTTTTGACATCTATTTCTATATTCTATATTATTTCTGCAAGTGATGGTTTGAGGTAAATGGCAGAAAACAGTCCACAGTACTGATAATGACTGCTATCAGCACTCACCTATGCAAACCATGACAAAATCTCTTACATCAGAGAGGGTGGTGCTTGAAGTACTGCTTTTGTTTGTGTTTCCAGTTGTCCTGGAAATTACCTTTGTATATCACACCTTCTTTATAAATTGTCCAGAGAAAAAGGGAGCTAGCAAACACAACCCAAGTGCCAGTTAAAGAATAAAGTGTAGATAACAAAATATCAGTGAATACAATAAAGCAGACACCACAGTGGTCCTTCTCATATAGAAGAAGACAGTCGCAATACATGATAGACCTCCATGAAAGGATTTAAAGAATACTCAATGAACATTCTGACTGTGTATGAAGAAAAGATTACAGGGATGAAGTGCATGGAAATTGAGACCTCAATTATAAGGCCTTAGGCAAGAGTGGAGAAATGTGCTCAGGATCAAGGTATATTAGGGATAGATCTCTTATCACTGCTGAGACAGAGAATGATAAAATGGACAAATCAATCTCAGATCACTATTAGACACCAGAGCATTGTCCTGGAAAACTTGCAGGAGCTCCATTTTTCTATTCTATTACTTGGGAAATATAATACAAATATAAGTGTACACAGAAAAAATATTTCTGGTAAGTATATAAGATAATATTGTTAATATTTTATAGTGAAAATACTCTTTTCCAGTAATGAACTACTTTGATTTTATTTCTGACAGTGCAAAATTTATTATAAAAATGAATAATTTAATAGGATAAAATCCTTTCATTCATCATGGAAAAAGCAACTCCTTATGGCTCATGTACCTGAAAGTACATTCTTTGCACATATGGCCCTGTTGTTGCTTGATGTACAAAACACCACATGCACATGTACATTGGTGCCTGGGCTGCTGAAATTAGAGAAAAGAGGAAAAGGGGTTGAAGAAGCAGCCTTAATTATAAAGAAACAGAAGGAGCTTCATCCAGCATCCAGTCCCTAGGCTGCTAGGCATATAACTCATATTTGTGATGTTATTTAAGATGTGATCTTTAATCAATTGTGTCTACCATGAGTTACCTCATAGATATGAATTGTGGCATATGGACATAAAATTTTGAATCAGTGGCCATCTTTGCTGTGTTAGTCTCAAACAAAATATGTCAAGACCCCAAATACCTCATGATGTTTTACTTCTGCACATATTTCTTCTGCTACTGTCTTTGATTTTTTACTTAACACCCCACCAAGGGTTTAACAGTTACACAGCAATGTCACACTGAGCACAATTCACATTCCTAAGTAGGTTTTCTTTCTTTCTTTTTATTGTTTTCTTCCTACTGATTTTCTCATATGTTTACAGACATTTACAAGCTCAAGTTTTCTACTTCATGGTCTTTCCCTCAGATCACAAAGTTCCTGATATATGATCTGGATAAGCACACTTTGTCTCTTCTATAAAGAGAAAGACTTAATTGTTGTAATTTCTTTCCTAAGAAATTAGATTTTTCTGATGTTATTTCTTAATGTTTCAAATTCCAGAAAAGCTTAAAACACTCTTAAGTAGCCATCTTCCCAGATAAGTATTTTGGGAGCACACAAACATAAAGGAGGAAAAGCACTAGAAACATATATGGCAAGAGATAAACATTTAAAATGTGTTAAGAATAGAAAAGTTTGGGACAAAACAAGCAAACAAAAACAAAACAATGAAATAAAAAAGAAAGAAAAAATAGACAAAGACATCTCTAGAGCAGAAATTGCTTGCCAATTTTAGTGGTGACAGTCCTCTTCTGAAATCAGCTACTGTAACATAGTCAGTACTTGTCACTCTAGCAACATTCTATGCACTCAGGAGTCTCTTCACTCAGTTACATCATCTCTTCCCTCAAGAGTATATGTGGACTTCAAGAAAACCCAGAAAGTCAAAGTCATACTTAGATTAATGTATCCATAGTCTGAAATCATAACTCTGATAATATTCAAATTATCTGGTGTTACATGAACGACAAAGCAATGATCATGGATATTAAATAACAACAGGGGAAGCAAAATGAATAACATCGATTTGCCACTTTTTTACTTAAAGAAAAAAAGAAGTACACAAGAAAAATACACTTGAAGAGATCTGAGAACGGAAAAGGATTGTTAAAAACTAAAGGAAGCTTTAATCCCTACATCCAATAAATCATAAAAATTCTGAACTCTTTGAATCAATAATTATACTTACTGTATATGAATATCTTGGTAATCATATGGCACATATTTATCAGAAACTTTGTTGCCTGTGTAAAAAATATGAAGAGGGAAAAACGCACCAATTGTCACATCTCCTTGGTGGTAAAAATATTCCTTGCTTTTACATAGCAATCATTGTCAGTAAAGGCACACACAAAATTGGGAATATACAGGAGTTCAAGGGTAAAAATCCAGAACATCCTATTGGCATATATTTCTGCCCAGCCATAAGACAGATAGATACATATCCACTGATGCCCAGTAGATATATATTTAGTTCACGTGTTTGTGAACATTTTGTGTTTCTGACTGTCAATGAGTGCCTCTGTGATGTCAATCACCCACAAGTTGTTCAGGATATTTCTCCACTGCCAATGAGAGTTGTGGAACTCTTTATCTCTTAGGCTCTGCATCTGAGGCCCAGTGTTCGCCTTAAAAACAAGTCAGAAAATATGTTTTGGATCTTCTATTCTAGCCAGAGGCACCATGATTTCAGCCAAGAAGACAGCAACTTCCTACTGGGCTGTTTTGGCCAAGTTTAAAACTTTTAATACAATAATTTTGGCTGATGAAATCAATGCTACATCAGAGGTTGCTATGATACTGAATTGGAAGAAGGTCTGAAACTGTCCACACTAGTCATGCACAGGACATATCAATGGGCCATGTATTACAAACAAAAGACAACTTTTGAATTTTACTCTTCCTACCTACTGACTCCTGGCTCAGAATTTTCATCTATGATATATTTTTATCTGCAGAAAAATATGATGCCTGCATGCAACACAACCAGCTTATTTCTCACTTCGCAAAGTTAATAGTTTGCTGCATTTCTCAATTCCAAATTATCTACTTAATATCAATGAGAAAAAAGTCTCATCTTTATATTCTGAGATTTGAACTTCTCTACTCCTACTCTTTCTTTAATCCAAGGTTAATCTTTGAATAGGTGTGTCATGGTTATCCATTCCTGCACCTATAGCAGTATGTTCACACCCTGCTTTCATGCTCTGAAAACAGTAGGGTGTTTCTCATTTATATAAAATGTTTGATAATTAAAGGCACCCCAGTGTGTCCTTTCATTTAAGGTACTGAGGAAATCGATCTTCAGCAGGGCTCTGTTTCTAGCCACCAGCAGTTTTGGACAGTGAATGTACAATGTATTGTGATACTGTAATGAAAGTGTGTCTCCCCAAAACTATTGACTTTCCTAACAAGAATGGGAGAATAGGTTAAACAAAATCGCAAATGAAACAAAAATAAAAGTGCTATCAATAAGAAATGTTTAGCTAATACCCATTTTTAATAGGGTTATTTGGTTGTCTAGAGTCTAATTTCTTGAGTTCTTTGTATATATTGGATATCAGTCCTCTATTGGATGTGGGATTGGTAAAGATCTTTTCCCAATCTGTTGGTTGCCATTTTGTCCTATTGACAGTGCCCTTTGCCTTACAGAAACTTTGCAATTTTATGAAGTCCCATTTGTCAATTATTGATTTTAGAGCATAAGCCATTGGTGTTCTGTTCAGGAACTTTTCCCCTGTGCCTAGGTATTCGAGGGTCTTCCCCACCTCCTCTTCTATTAGTTTCAGTGTGTCTGATTTTATGTGAAGGTCCTTTATCCACTTGGACTTGAGCTTCGTACAAGGAGATAACTACCTGAGGACCCAGCTATACCACTTCTGGGCATATACCCAGAAGATGCTCTAACATATAACAAGGACATATGCTCCACTATGTTCATAGCAGCTTTATTTATAATAGCCAGAAACTGGAAAGAACCCAGATGTCCTTCAACAGAGGAATGGATACAAAAAATGTGGTATATTTACACAATGGAATATTACTCAGCTATTAAAAACAATGAATTCGAGAAATATCTTATGTAAATGGATGGAACTAGAAAATATCATCCTGAGTAAAGTAACCCAACCACAAAACAACACACATGGTATTCACTCACTGATCATTGGATTTTAGCCCAGAAGCTTGAAATACCCAAGTTTCAACTCACAGACCACATAAAGCTCATGAAGAATGAAGACCAAGTTGGGGGGTGGGGGGCTTCAGTCCTTCTCAGAAGGAGTAACAAAATACTCAAGGGAGCAAATATGGATACAAAATGCAGGACAGAAACTGAAGGAGGGCCGTCTGCAGACCAGTCCACCTGGGTATCCATCCCATGTGCAGTCACCAAAGGTAGATGTTGATGTGGATGTCAGGAAGTACATGCTGACAGGAGCCTGATATAGCTGTCTCCTTAGAGGTCTGCAAGAGTCTGACATATTCAGAGGCAGATGCTCACAGCTAACCATTAAACTGATCATGGGGTTCCCAATAGAGGAGTTAGAGTGAAGACTGAAGGAGTTGAAAGGATTTGGGACCCCATGAGGAGAGCAACAATACCAACCAACCAGAGCCCCAGGGTCTAAAGCACCAGCCTGGGAGTGCTTAGGGAGGGACCCATGGCTCCAGCTATATATGTTATAGGTGGGAGAAGTGATCCTTGGTCCCATAAAGGCTGGATGTCGTGGGGGTGGGGGAATTCAAGGGTGGGGAGGTGAGGTGTGGGGGGTTAGGTGGGGGGACACTCCCATAGAAGCAGGAGGAGGGGTGATGGGATAGGGAGTTCCTGGGGGAGGGGGAAATGGGGTAATGGGAGAACATCTGAAATGTAAATAAAATTTCCAATAAAAAACAAACAAACAAACAAACAAAAAACCTTTCAATCAATTAAAAGAAAGAAAGAAAGAAAGAAAAAAGAAAGAAAAGAAAAAGAAGAAATATCCCATAGGCTACCATGATTCCTGCTTTGATAATAATTGATTATATCTGAATTGTAAGTCAACTCCAATTAGAGGCTTTTTTTAATACAAGATTTTGTGTGCCTGTGGTGTATCATTACAGCAATAAAACCCTAAATACTTTATATTTTTATTTTATACTAACTAGAATAGCTGTGATAAAAAAAAAAAAAAAAAAAAAAAAAGATGATACCAAAAGCTTGTGGCAATTCTCTTGCTGTGGAAGCCCAGGCCAGGCAGTGCTTTTTTGGTTCACGCTTGAAGTAAGTGCTGGGAGAAGGGCATCAGTGGGCCAAGATGTGCTCTTGTGAGATAACATAGTCTTTTCTATAATAAGATGGTCATCTGTATTAAGGCTAAGTTACTTTGCAATGGTAGCTGAATGGCCTGAGTTCCTGAGATCAGAAACTGCAGTCTCTGTCATTCAGCACCTCAAAGTATCTCCATCAGCTGGGGATTAAGTAGAAGGATTTATTGCTAGTGCAGGTCAAGTATAGTATCAAGTCAGCTAGTATCAAGTCAGGAAGACTTTCTGGCTATGCTGGTTAACCCTTTCTTAACCAGAGAGGAATGAAAGAAGAATTAAGATGCTATGCAGAAACTAAAGCTAATACCTTCAATTCCTTCAACCCTGTAAGAATTTTGTCAACCTCAAAGGTTGTTTCTGGAAATACTTTGCAAATTGTAAAAAAAAAAAAAAAAAAGAAAGAAAAAAGAAAAAAAAAAGATGCTATGCAGAGACATTGATGCAAAGAATACTTGATGAAATACTCACAAACTAAATCCAGGAACACATCAAAGACAGTATCCATCAAGATTAAGTAGGATTCATCCCAGGGAATGTATGAAAATTCATCACATAATTCACCACATAAAGAAACTGAAAAAAAAAATCACATGACTTTCTCATAAAATGCTGAAAAGGCCTTTGATAAAATTTAACACACCTTCATGTTAAAGGTATTAGGGCACATACTTAAGCATAGTCAAAGCAATGTACAGGAAGCCAATAGCCAACAACAAACTGAATGGACAGCAATTTAAAGCATTTCTACTAAATTCAGGGAAAAGACAAGGCTGCCCACTCTCTCCCCATCTATTCTATATAGTACTTGAGTTTCTAACCAGAGTGATAAGACAACTAAAGGAGATCAGTGGACAGAAATTAGAAAGGAAGAAGTCAATGTATCACTATTCATGGATGATATGATAGTATACATTAGTGACCTCAAATATTCTACAAGAGAGCTTATACAGGGGATAAACACCTTTGGCGAAGTGGCTGTATATAAATTAACTCTAAGAAATCAGTAGCCCTCCTTTACACAAATATTAAATGGGCCAAGAGTGAAATAGGAAAACAATACCCTTTACAATAGACACAAATAGTACAAAGTATCTTGGTATAATTCTTAATTAGCAAGTGAAAGATCTGTATGAGAATAATTTAAAATACCTGAAGAAAGAAATAGAAGACGATTATCAGAAGATGGGAAGATCTCTGATGCTCAGGGATAGGTAAGATTAACATAGTGAAAATGGCCATCTTACCAAAAGAAATCAACAGATCAGAGCATCTGTATCAATATTCCACCACAATTTCTTATAGACCTTGAAAAACACATTCTGAAATCAATATTGGAAAAAAAAACAGAATAGCCCAATCAATACAGAACATAAAAGAAAATTGGGAGGAATTATCCTCCCTGAACTCAAGCTATACTATAGGGCAATAGTCATAAAAACTACATGGTATTGGTATACAAGCAGACATGTTGGTCAATGGAATCAAATCAAAGACCCAGAAATAAATGCACACACCTATAAATACTTTTTTTTTTTTATAAAGAAGCTAAAACCATACAATGAAGAAAAAGAAAGATCTTCAACAAAATGTGCTGGATTTGCTGTTTATCTACATGTATAAGAATAAAAATTGATCCATACTTATCACCCTTGCACAAAACAAATTCCAAATGGATCAAGGACCTTAACATAGAACCAGATACACTACATCTCATTGAAGAGAACCTGAGAATTACCCTTCAATACACTGGTAAAGGAAACAATTACCTTAACAGAATGCCAGTGGTTCTTGATCTAAGATCAAGAATTGATAACTGGGATTTCATGAAACTGCAAAGCTACTGTAAGGCAAAGGACACTGTCAATAGGACAGAAAGACAGCCTCTGGATTGGGATAGGACCTTCCCCCATCCTACAAATGATAGAGGGGTAATATGGATTAAGGCAGCTATGAACAATTTGGAGCATGGGCACCTGTGGAACGGTGGGGCATCTTTTGGATGTTTGTCTAAGAGTGGTATAGGTGGGTCTTCTGGTAGATCTATTTCCAATTTTCTGAGGAATCTCTAGATTAATTTCCAGAGTGTTTGTACCAGTTTGCAATCTCACCAGCAATGGAGGGGTGTTCCTCGTTCTTCAATCCTTGCCAACACATATTATCACTTATGTTTTTGATCTTAGCCATTTTGATTGGTGAAGAAGTGGGATCTCAGGGACATTTTGATTTTCATTTGGCTGATCATTAAGGACTTTGAACATTTCTTTAAGTGCTTCTTGTTCATTCAAGATTCGTCTGTTATGGATTCTGTGTTTAAATCTATACCCATTTTTTATTTGATTGCTTATTTTTTTCTGGAGGTTAGCTCTTGAATTCTTCATATATTTTGGATAGTAGCCCTCTATTGGATGTAGGGTTAGTCAAGACTTTTCCCCCATTCTGTAGGTTGCCAGTTTTTCCTATGGACTATGTCTTTTGCCTTACAGAAGCTTTTCAGCTTTATGAGATCCCATTTATCAATTTTTGATATTAGAGCCTGAGCCATTGGAGTTCTATTTAGGAAATCCACCTCTCCCCATTCCCTGTGCCCATGAAGGTCTTTCCCTCTTTCTCTTCTATTAGATTAAATATATCTGGGTTTATGTTGAGGTCTATGATACACTTGGGGTTGAGCTTTATGTAAGGTGGCAAATATGGATTTATTTTCAGTCCAGATGTTCAACAATAGAGGAATGTATAAAAAATGTGGTTCATTTACACAATGGAATACTATTCAGCTATTAAGAAAGAGGACATCATGAGGTTTACAGGCAAATGGATAGAACTAGAAAATATCATCTTGAGTGAGGTGACCCAGTCACAAAAGTACATATATGGTATGTACTCACTTATAAGTGGATACTAGCCAAAAATATTATAGCATACCCAGGATATAATCCACAGAACTCAAGAAGGTTAACAAGCTGGAGGACCCAAGTGAGGATACTTCAATCCCACTTGGGAGGGAACAGAAAGCAATTACAGATTGTAGAGGGAGGTAGGGTCCTGGGTGGGATAGGGGACAGGGCAGGGAAAATGGGAATATGATCAGGTAAGTGGGAGTTAAGAAAACAGTAGTGGATCTCTGAGCTCCAGCAGAATGAATGGAAATGTGCAACCTCAGGGACTGGGATGCAGTGTAACCCTTTAGAGTGTACCAGAGACCTGGGAGGTGAGATATACTCAGGACTGAAAGGGAGGGACCTTAGATGAAATGCTCATCAGTGGGGAGATGGAACTTGTATAGTCCACCTCCTGTAGAAAGACAGGACATCAAGTGTAGGGATGGGGTTTCCATCCCACAGTCAAAAACTCTGACCCAGAATTGTTCCTGAGTAAAAGAACTGCAGGGACAAAACGGAGAAGAGATTGAGGGAAAGGAGGTCCAGTGACAGGCCCAACTTGGGATCCATCTCAAGGGGTGGCGTCAAGGCCTAACACTCTCACTGATGCTATGGTGTGCTTATAGACAGGAGCCTAGCATGGCTGTCCTCTGAAAAGCCCAACAAGCAGCTGACTGAGACAGATGTAGATACTTACACCCAACCACAGGAGTGTGTGGGGCAACGGGGCTCACAGTGGTGGAGGCCCCGGGCCCACATAGCAGCAGCCTGGGACCGGCACTGTGGAGGCTGCCTGGAGGCTTCCAGGCAGCGGGTCTCACATACCTGAGAAAGCTCTGGAGTTCCAGGAGGCTGGAGGCTTCGGCGACTGCAGGCCCCAATGATATGAGGAAGTCCTTGGTTCCAAAAGGGTTTATTATCATGTCGGATGGTTGATGGACCTAGATGTACACCCCCAAACTCAGGGCAAACCTGAGTTAAATAGGGAGGGAGAAGTGGGAATGGTCTGGGGGGAATGGTTAATTGGCTCCGCCCTGTGACCTTCATTAGTATGTAAATCTCTATGGCCTGAGGCCTGCAGTCATACCCTCTACCTGTGCACTTTGGGAGGGGCTGTAATGGCCTATGTGACCGAACAATGTAGGTTCATGGAGATTAGACTGCTTGTTAGGACCCTGGGTTCTGGGGACTTGGCCGAATTCCTGCCTTTTCTCCCTTGGAGTCTCAGGGTTCCAGGCCCATGCCCAGCCAAGAACCAGGATACCCTTATGCAGTCCCACAGGAGTGAAGTTGGGGAGCCCTGTGTTTGAATTAGGGAAAGAGTGGAAGAAGTTGAGGAGGAGGGCAATCTTATAGGAAGACCACCAGTCACAACTAAACTGGGTACCTGAAATCTCTCAGACACTGAGCCACCAAGCAGGCAGCATAGAGTGGCCAGCTCATGGTCCCTGACACATATACATCAGAGGACATCTTGTCTGGTCTCACTGGAAAAGATGTGTATAGCCCTAGAGAAACTTGAGGCCCAGGTATTGTGGAGTCTATGTGGGTGGAGTGTGGTGAGGGGCATGGATAGGGTTGGTGGTGTGTGGGATGGCTCCAATTGGTCCAACTTGAGACCCATACGTTGGGCAAGCACCAATACCTAACATTATTAATGATACTCTTTTATGCTTTCAGACAGGATCAAGTTGTCTTCTGAGATTCTCTACCCAGCAGCTGACTCAAACAAATACAGATACTCACAGCCAAACTATGGATGAAGCTTGAGGACTCTTATGGAAGAATAGGAGGAAGGCTTGTGATCCCTAAACAAGATAGGAACTCCAAAAACAAGACTAAGAGTAACCTGGAACCTTGGAGTTCTCAGATTCTGAACCACCAACCAAAGAATATACATGGGCTGGACCTAGTCCCACTCTACCACCCACTCATGCACATATGTAGCAGATATGCAGCTTGGACTTCATGTGGGTCCCAAACAACTGGAAGGAGGCTATCCCAAAATCTTTTGCCTGTGTATGGGATATGTTCTTCTAACTAGGCTATCTTGTCTGGCCTCAGTGAGAGAAGAAGCGCCTACCCTTGCAGTACTAGGGTGGGGGGACACCAAGGTTACACCACCTGCTCAGAGGAGAAGGGGAGGACTCAGTCAGCCAGATATAAACTGAATATGTAAAATGGAATAATAATAGTAATAAATAAATAAACTCTAACATTTCCTTAGTTGTGAGATTTATATTGTTTCTTCTATTTCACTTGAGGACATGTTACACATAAAATTGTTTGTCATATTGCTGTTTCTTTATTAGGATACACAAATATGTGTCAATATATACATCTATATACATATATATGCATATATTTTATTAAGAGATTCATCCATTTCTTAGGTTTTAGGTATTGGCCTTATATCAGGTAAATGAATGGAATTAGAAAGAATCATCCTGAGCACGGTCATCCAGAAAGACAATTTTCATGTTTTCTCTTATATGTGGATGCTAGCTTTAAGATGTAGCTATCTGTGTTTTCTTTGGAACATCTACAGATTAAGTAGCTCATGTGTGACCAGTCAAGATGTAACATTTTTCTATGTGGTAATTTTTAAGTAGTAATTTTAAAGTTTTATTTAAAGAATGAGAAATTAGAAGTGGATTTGGTCAGGAGAGGGAGGATACAGTAGAGTAGAAAACATGAGCGGGAAAACTAGGTCTACAGGCCTTTTCTTTTATGAGCTCAAATTATATGAACATAAGTATTGCCTCTATGTGTAGGGTATGTGTAAGTATGATCAGAAGATAGTTTTCAGAGTCTTCTTCCAACTGCTTGTGTCCTGGGTATTAAACTCTGATCATCTGAAGGTGAGCCTCTTGATATGCTTCTCTTTGGACCACAAAAGAGTCTTTTGAAGAAACATAGGGAGATGTTATTCTGCAGAAGCTTGTTAAAAAAATACACATGCATAAAATTTATTTAAATCTCATATCTATGTGATGCTCAAGACAATATCCCAACTTGACACCCCATACCAATAAATAAAGTCCATGATAGACCCTGGGATGCGTAGTTTGGTTTTACTGTCTTTTATGGTCACATTGAACAAAAATTTCTCTTTTCTTGGTGTAGGAGGGCATATTATCCCATCTCATGGTGGATTTCTTCTACATACCTATGTATGCAGCTATAGTAACCTGCTATATACTGTACCTAGTCATTATAAATGGAGGCTGAACACAGCTGCAGAAATGCAGAGTGACCTGCTCCCTTACATTCTATTTCCCTGAGATTGTTACGTTAAAAAAAAAAAAACTGATATATGTATTTGAAATAATGGACAAAATCTAAGGGGTAGCCACAACTGAAAATACTTCTCACATTGGGTAAGTAATATATTTTGCCATGGCCAAGACACAGCAGGAAAGTGATGCCTCATCTGTGCTTCCACTGTCCTTTGTTTTCCATCTCCTATTCTAAAGTCCATCATGTTGCAGGTCTGTGGTGAAACCCAGGATTAATTAGATTCTCTCTCATGTTTGTTTTGGACAGTGACAATACCTCTTTTGATTCACTGTCAAAAGTACTATCTACTCAAACTTAATATGACATCACTGCATCCAATTTATTTCCTTTAGTTGCTACTGAATACACTTGAACTCCAACCACCCACCATATCTTTGTTGACACTTTTTGGTTGAGTAGAGCCTACAAATGTGATTAAATAGAAGGACTTGTTGTCCTCTAGTCATTCATTAGCTCATTGGTTCAACAATGTACTACACAATCAAGGGAAGTGATGTTACATTTCATTGAAAACCCCTCCTGTATTATTTGTCTTGCTTCTCTGAAAGAATATCCTAATATGAATTCAGATTTCACTTCAATATTCCCAAGAAACTTTTCACCTTTACCTTTATACCTTGTCTTTGTTTTTCATGTCAGTAATGTTTTCAGAGGTTAAAGTTGTCTGCCATGTATATGAAGTAGCAGAAATGAAAGAAGCAAAATACAGAGCGTTTATGTTTCCCTATTTGTTGCTAAATTAACACACTCTACACTGCAAACAGTCCTATATTACAAAGAAAGACACAGAATGTGACACAAGAATAATCTGACCCTTGGAATACCAAGGGCAGATGGAAGTGTTATGTATAACAGGCTTCCATCTCATGGAAGCTAGATAGTTTTAAGATGCATGGGCTTATTATACAGAATTGCCTGCAACAGAAATACACTATATCTAAGCATATTCTAACACTTTTCTAAGATCACATAGAAATGTTGTATACAACAGACATGTCAACCTCTAGGATGAAGGAATTTGAAATTTCTTAATATTAAAGTGCTAATATATTCCCATATATTTCTCTAACATGTATTTGTATACCATAAATGTCTATGAATAAAAGCATTTTATTTTCTGGTAAAATGGTCTAATGATCATATAATATATGTGGTAGTTTAAATAAGAATACTCCCATAGGATAATATAGTTGAATATTTGTTTCACAATTATGTACTGTTTGGGTAAGGAGGTTTATTCTTTCAGGAGTTGCGGTAGGCTTTTGTGTGTTGGGAGTGTGTTCTTATGCTATGGCAGTCTGATTACTACCATAATTATCATGGTGAACTAACAATCTGAGTCTGGAAAGATGCTTTCAAATTACATAATTTCTTTTATAATTTCCTTAATCACAACAATATAACAGTAAATACGCCAGAGATATGTGTGAAGTTGAAAACAGATTGGTCAGCATAGCAACCCAGAAAACTAGCGGTAAAGAAATACTCTGTCTCAAAACAAACAATGAAGTGAAAACACTCAGGAAAGAAACAAAGAAACAAAAATCAAAAGGCACCAACTCATCACTGGAGACACTACAGTCACAAATGTCCACAATGGAAAAATGGATAATGAAAGTGTGGTTCTTGCAGGCAAATGGATGTAACTACGAAATACCAACCTGAGTGAGATAACCCAGTCTCAATAGTACACACATGGTATATACTCATTGAAGTGGATATTAGCCAACAATCTTGGAATACCAACGATACAACCCACAAAAAAAATGAAGCTCAAGGAGGAAGAGCAAGGTGTGGATCATACAGTCATATTAGAAGGGGGGACAAAACAATTATGGGGGGTAGAGGGCAGGAGGGATATGAGAGGGAGATAGGATGGAGAGAGAAAAAGCAGGCAGGACCAGGTGAGAGAAGAGATGGGGAAGAAGAACGGAGGTCAGAAAATTAAATGGAGGTATGGAGCAGTGGGGGATAGGGAACTGGGGATAGCCACTAGAAAGCCCAGATGCCAGGGAACAAAGAGGTTGCCAGGACCCAAGTGGGATAACATTAACTAAAATACCCAACAAAGGGGAGATACAACCAGTAGAACCCATATCCAGTGGTTAGGCATGGCCCCCGTTTGAGGGATTGTGTCACCCATGCATCTCAAGATATTACCCCAGAATTGCTCCTGTGTAAAGGAAATGCAGGGGAAAAAGTGGAGTAGTCTGAAGGAAAGGACATCCAGAGACTGCTCCACCTAGGCACATGCCACCTGCAGACACCAAACCCAGACACTATTGCTGATGCAAGGAAGCACTTACTGACAGGAGCCTGGCACAGCTGTCCCTTGAGAGACTCTACCAGAGCCTGACCAATACAGATTTGAATGCTCACAGCCCACAACCATCAAACAGAGCACAGGGACACCAATGGGGAATTTAGGAGAAGAACTAAAGGAGCTTAAGGGTTTTGCAACCCCATAGGAAGAAGAACAATATCAACCAGCCAGATCTCTCAGAGCTCCCAGGGACTAAACCACCAACCAAAGAGTACACAGGAAGGCACCCATGGCTCCAGGTGCATATGTAGCAGAGGACTGCCTTATCTGGCATCAACAGGACTGGAGGCCCTTGGTCCTTTGAAAGCTCGATGTCCCATCCAGAGGGATGCTACAGCCTTGAGGCCTGAGTGGGTGGGAGGGTAGCGAATTACCCTTATAGAAGCAGGTGGAAGGATTTGTGGAGGGGAATCTGGGAAGGGTTACAATATTGTTATGTAAATAAATACAGTAACCAATTTTGAAAAAAAGAGTTTACTTTTTGCAATGACGTATATAACATCCACATTACCTCTGCTGTATAATTTTATAACTCCACCTTGTACAGTGCTCTTGCTATCTGAGCTGACCCTGCATGCCTCTCTCCAATATGGTGTGCACATAAAGCCTAAGAAAGACCCAGTCAGTCCCATCCTGTTCCCGAGCTCTAAGTTTATAAACAAACGCTACTTACAACCCAGGCATCTTTTGTGGTTCTCCAGAGTAAGAGGCTTCATTTTTCCTCGTGTATCAAACATTAAAATAAAAGGAACTTCTACTGTTATTTGAAACCATGGTATTGCTTTTTCTGATCACTGGAAATAAGAACCTGTTAGACGGAATCTTCAGAGATACTTTGCTCTAACAATGTTCAGTTTACAGGGTAGAATATAATAGAACATTCTGGATTTGGAAAAGAAATAAATCAATCAGTTTATACACTGATATAATTATGGGACAGTAGGCCAGCAAGGGCACATAGTGAAACTCTGTTACAAAAATCATATAAAGAATTCAAAACATAAAATAAAACTGATGGTTTCAGTATAAACAGAGTTTAATACAATTAGATGAACATATTTTGAACATACACAATCATATCATAGTATACCTGAATAAGACATTTAGAATTGCTGTGGCACAGTTTAAACCATAAAATTTAATTTACTACCATAGATAAATTTTAATTTTTAACTTAAGTTAAATGGATATTCCTTCTTGAATGTTTTTTGTACCTGATGCCAAAACAGGAGTTTTTTTCTGGCCTTAACAAAATAATGTAGCACTTGGGGGCAAAAATCAATCCAAGGAGTGCTATACTGGAAGCCAAGATGGAGAACACTTCCATAGCCACCATGACCTTCCCCTTTGTGCTATGGTAGACAGGGAGGAAAGTGATCCAAACACAGAAGAATACCTGCATGCTGAATGACAGGAACTTGGCTTCATTGAATGTGTCAGGCAGATTCCTGGACAAGAAGGCCATGGTGTAGCTCCCAAGTGCTAAGGAGCAGAGGTATCCCAGAACAGTGTGGAAGGCAACTGTTGAACCCATGTTGCACACAATAATGATGTGACCATGTTCAGCATGGGTATCTTCATCAGTGAAGGGTGGAGAGGTAACCAGCCAGATTCCACAGATAATAAGTTGGATCAGTGTGCAGATGGGAATGATGAAATTAGGGGCTCTTGATACCATTAACCACCTCACCAGTCTAGCTGGAACAGTGGCCTTGAATGCAATAACCACTGTAATAGCTTTGGCCAACACGGTGGAGAGAGCCACAGTGAACAAAATTCCAAATGCTGTCCACTGCAAGACACAGGTGGCTGTGTTGGGCTGGCCAATGAAGAGCAAGGAACTGAGGAAACAGATGAAGAGGGTCAATAGCAGGGTGTAGCTGAGAGCCCGGTTATTGGCCTTGACAATGGGTGTGTCTCTGTGCTTCACAAAGACTACAAGAACCCCAGCTGTGAGTACAGAGAAGCCCAGTGCTGTGATGGTGAGTACCATCCCCAAGGGCTCCTCATAGGCCAAAAAGCTCACAGATTTCTGGAGGCAGTGATTCTTCTCTGAGTTGGCATAGTGACTTTCTGGACACTTCACACACTTATCCATATCTGCTCAGAAATGAAAGTGACTGAATCAATCCTCAGGTGTTACCTTCCCTCTCATCTATTAATTATCCTCAGCCCATTGAAGTGCTTAAAAGTCACCTTCCTTTATTATTTCAGAAAGACATTTTTAAGGACTCTGAATCATTTAAAATCTGTGCAGTGCTTTTTGCCTATGGTGACAAAAATTCCAAAAGTTCAATGCCTTTTCTCTGTCTCTGTAAACTTTGCCTCATTTGTGAATTTTTTACATCTATTTCATGAGTCATAATATTTCAGAACAATACTGTATAATTGAATTTGATTCTGACTTCATCTTATGAAATATGTGTAAACCTGGATATATATTTTGTATGGTACTGACATTACTGTTTGAAATTCATTTCTTAAATGGTGTTCTCTCATATGGGACTCATATATACTCATTTTCATAAATCCTTGGGTTCTCCAATTTGATTAACAGTCTGAATATTTCAAACTAATAAATGCCAATATTGAAGCTTTAATCCTTCACTAGCATTATGTTGTTACATTTACCTATGGCATTTAGACATAAGGACAGAACTATTACTAAGTATTTAAAAATGGGTTTTGAATACTCTGCTCCTAAACATTTGTGAGTTTTACCTTGAATTAAAAGGCATGCTCCTCAGTTTATATTGTCATATTTCTACTATACCTTTGTGTATTTCTGAAAATTATCACCTCATCAAGGGATTGTTGTCTCTGTTTTACATTTTAAGTTAACATTTATTGAGTTTAGTTTCAGAAGAATCAAATTTCTCCTTTGATACCCTGTATTATTTTTCTTTAATAAGAAAATGGAACTCTACTCATTTTTCTCAAGTGATTTACACACTCACAACTTGTCCCTTTGCCCTAATCATGAACATTTGCTTTTGCTTTTTTTTATTGTACAATGTATGCTTCAAGAGCAGAATTATATCTTTGACTTAATTAAGGATCATGATGTCTGTGTCATTAACTAATTTATCTAAGAATAACACTTTATCTTAGAATTAAGTTTTGCATATTCTACATCTTCCTTCAGTGTTATCCTGAATTTAAATATTTTTTCATGTGTGTTTTCACCCTAATTTTCCTTATGTATGGCATCAAAATGCAATCACTGAAATCAAATTGTGCAGGATTTTAGATTCATGACTAAAGTTTGCCTATTCTGTACATACTGAAAATAGCTGTGGATGTACCATATATCATAAGTGCAGGGAAGAGATATACATCAAAGGAGCATTTCATATCTGATATTATTAACCCACACAAATTTCATGGTGGCAGGAATTCATATCACATAAGGATGAACTCAATGCTGCCATTGAGCTTAATCTATTTATTGTCAAACCCCATCTAAATGTTTGGTTTTATGTATATCAATAAATGTATGTCATCCTTACTCCAAGAATCCTATCTTAAAAGTGATCTGTGATGAAAGACAAGACATATGACTATGGATGATCATGAAGTAAGCTATACTGGAAAAGAAGAAGTCAATATACAATTATTTGCAAATGATATGATACTATGTATAACTCACCATAAAACTACCACCAGGAGACTCCTACATCTGAAAACCAGTTTCAGCAATGTGGTTGGATAAAAGATTAACTAAAAATAAATCAGTAGCCCTCCTATATACAAAAACCAAATGGACTGAGAAAGAAACAAGAGAAATGCAACAATTCATAAAAGTCTCAAATAATATTAAATATCTTGGCATAAATCAAGTTAAAGTCTTCTGTGATAAAAAACTTCAAGTGTTTGACAAAAGAAATTGAAAGAAATATGAGAAGATGAAACATTCTTCCATGTATGGGACTATAGGATTAACATATTAAAATGAACATCCTTTGGTCAATGGAGTTGAACTGATTTGAAAACTCAAATACATATGGACATCTGAGTTTGATAGAGTACAAAAATACATACTGGGAATAGGACAGCATCTTCATCAAATGAAGATGTTAAAATTGATTTGTACATGGAGAAGGATGGGAAAAGTTCCATACTCATTGCTCTGCAAAAACCTCAATTCCCAATGGACCAAGACCGCAATATCAAAGAATATACACTGAACCAGATAGAAGATAAAGTGGGGAATAACCTTGAATTCATAGCAACAGGTGAAGACTTTTTTAATAGAACACTGATAGCATAGGCGCTAAGGTGAACAATTAATAGATGGAACTTCATGGAACTGACAAATTTGTAAGACAAGGGACACAGTTATTTAGAAAAAGCATTTGCCTACTAATTGATAAATTATTTTTATCAAACTCTACATCTAACAAAGCGTTAACATCTAGAATACATAAAGAACTCAATAAGCTAGGTATCAAAAACAAATTGTAAAACTGAAAATTATTGTATGGATTTAAACAGAGAATGGTCAATAGGCTGAGAAAATGTAAAGAAATGTTCAACATTATTAAACAAACTGGAAATCTAATATAAATCAGATCTACATTCAGATTACACCCTACATTGATAACTGAGATCAATGACACAATGCTACCTCATGTTAGCAAGGATATGGAGTGGGAACATTTCTTCATTGTTGGTGGAAGTGAAACCTTGTACAACCACTATGAACATCAACAAGTTAGCTCCTTAGTACATTAGGAATTGTTCTACCACAAAATCTATCTATAAAATTTTTTGGCAAGCAACCAAAAATCACCCCATCCTACCATAAAAACACTTGCTCAAACATGTTCAACGTAGATTTATTATTCATAATAGCCAGGAACTAGGAATAAGCTACATGCTTTTCAACGGAAAATGAATTTAAAAATGTGATACATTTACACATTGGAGTATTATTCTGCTGTGAAAAAAAATGACATCATGAAATTTGCAGGAAAATGGATTGAACTAGAAAAAATGATTCAGAGTGAGAGAACCCAGACATAGAATGACAAATATGGTATGTATCATTTACAAGTGGATATCAATCCTTAAGTAAATGATAACCAATCTATAATTAATTGACCCAAAGATGTTAGGTCATTGGTTCTTAACCTTTATAATGCTTTGATCTTTTAATTCAGTTCCTCATGTTGTCAAGATATCCAGCAAAGGTTACTTTTTTGCTATTTCATAACTGTAGTTTTGCTATTGCTATGAATCATAATGTAAATATATTTTCCCACAATACTGTTAAATGGCCCGTTTCAAAGAGCCTTTTGATTCCTACAGATTGAGAAATGATGGATGAGGTAAAGAGGCATCATCCAGTGGAAATGAATATATCCTTTCAGGAAGGACAATAGAATAATTATGACAAGTGTGCTGGAGGCAGGTGCAGGAAGGAGCACCGGGGATCATTATGGAATGGAGATGTAATGGAGGGGGAGAGTGTTGGGAAAAGTGGTTGGAACTTGGAAGGACATTTGCATTTACGTACAAATATTTTGAATCTATGAAAGTGATGATATTGAGGACTCCTAGTAATAGATGATAAGGCATTTCTTGTAGCCAGACTACAGTGGTGGGACTGGATTGCTTTCAGTTGAGTTTGGCCAAGGAAGTCCTATGGGATTCATGAAATAATACAGGCTGATGCAAAGACAAAGGCTTACTCTCCCCAAACTGACAGAATGGGTCCTTGTTTCTGAGGACAACATTCATATGAATCACTGAACCTAGAAAAGCTGAGCTGGTGCCCACATGGCGCCTTGATACCTGTTTTTCTTGGCCATTTGTGATTCCTCTATAGAAAAACTCTATTAAGATATGTACATCATTTTTCAGTTGGATTTTTTTATAGATACTTTACTGAGTTCTTTATATATTCTGGACATTTGGGATCTGTTTTATGTGGCGGTAGTTAAAAAATAATTTATCATTCTAGAGGCAGCTGCTTGATTTGGTTGTCTTCACTTAGAAATTTGCTGTTTTCTAATGAGAGAAAAACATTAGTTGTTATATATTTGGGGAAGAACTAAGAGCAATACTTGTTGGAGAAACCACCATCAGGATATACTGTATAAAAACAGATTATTTCACTAAAAGAAAGAATAAAATAAAAATAGCAGTGAATTTGAAAGAAAGCAAGGAAGTTTATAGAAGAATGTGGGGCTATAAAATGAAAGAGCAGAATGAGGTAATCAGAGTTCCTTTTTAAAAATAACTATAATAACAAAATGAAAAAACTAAAAGAAACATGTTAGTTTAGGAGAAGTAGACGTCCCAAGATCAGCACCAGATTTCTCATATAGATATATCCAGATGTGATATTCCCATTTATTTTTTAAAATGTTGGTTCTAAAACCATACATTCACGGTGATAATGAATGATTTCAATACAGAATTTAAACACTAGGTCAGAGGAATGAAACTCCATGCAACATCATCATCTAATTAAGACCAGCACAAGGGCAACACTAGTTGACAATCCAACATTCATGAGGGAAGTAGAATCTTTGTTCATAAACATAGTTTAAACACTTTATAGTGTTTAAATGATAAAATCCAATTTTAAACTATTTTTTCAAGGAGCAAGCTGGGGCCTGTCCCCAGAGTTCCATTGTCTGGCTGCTGCTCTGCCAGCCTCCATCAGGCCCACTGAACAAGTTAAATGCAGGCCCTCTCAACAAGAAACAACCAGGTCAGATATCTTCCCTCAATTCCACTTCCTTTTTCTCACAGCATGCCCAGATACCCAGAGCTAGCTTCAGGATGCCCCCCCCTGAGCTCCATTGTTTGGTTTTGGTTCTGCTGGCCTCTCTTGGGCACAACAAACATGGAACATCCAGGCCTGCTACACTAAGAACCTCCAGTATGAAACTGCCCAAGAAAGGCCTCCTACACAAGGAACATCCAGATTTTGCCTGCCTCCCCAATATCTTTGTACACTAGGAATATCCAGGGACGACTAGATGGTGAAGAACCAGCATTAGATCCCAAACAACAATAGCCAAGGCAACATGGAACCCTCAGAGCAAAACTATCACACTGTAGGAAGCCCTAGATATCCTAAAACAACCATAGCACAAGGAAGTAACTTTAAATCCAACCTTATAAGGATAATTGATGCCTTTAAATAGAAAACGGATAAATCTCTCTGAGAAATTTAGGAAGATAAAAACTGTAGTTGCCTTTAAAGAGGAAACTGATAAATCGCTTAAAGAAATACAGGAAAATAAAATTAAACAGGTGGAATAAATGAATATATCAGTTCAAGACCAATAAGTGGAAATAGAATCAATAAAGAAAGCACAGTCTGAGGAAATCTACAAAATTCCTGACACAGAACATCTAGGAAAGACCAATACTAAGGAAAACAGAGATAGAAAAAAGAAAAGAGTACCAGCTGAAAAGATTGCAATTATTTTCAGCAAAAACATAGAAGAAATTCCCCAACCTAAAGAAACAAATGACTATAACCATACATGAAGCTTGCACAACACCGATGAGATTGAATTAGAAAAGAAAATTTGCCCACTACATAATAATGGAAACACAAAATCTACAAAAGGAAGAAAGAAAATTAAAAGCTATAAGGGTCCCTTCTGGTGGGGGCAGACTCATAACTGGTCTGCTCCTGTGGAAACACCTGATCCTGAGCCATCCTAGAGGAGCCATTGCACTCAGAGCAGAGGGTAAGACACCTTGCCCACTACCCCACGCCCCAGAGTTACAACTGGGAACGGGCAGAGGGGTTGTTAAGGAACCAGTAGCCACCCAAACTCCACCCCTCCAGAATACCACTTCTCTTCTGCCCCGAGCATGGTCCTTTTGGCTGGGGCAGACACTTAGCTGATCTGTTCCTGTGGAAACACCTGATCCTGAGCCATCCAAGAGGAGCTACTGTACTCAGAGCAGAGGGTAAGACACCTTGCTCACTAATCCATGCCCCAGAGATACAACTGGTAGCCAAGAGGTGTTAAGGAACCAGCAGGCACCCAAACCCTGCCCCTCCAGAATACCACTTCCCTTCTGCCCAAGCCTGGTCCCTGTGGCTGGGGCAGACACCGAGCTGGCCTACTCCTGTGGAGACACCAGATCCTGAGCCATCCTAGAGGAGCCACTGCACTCAGAGCAGAGGCCTGGTCCTTCTGGCTGGGGTAGACACCGAGCTAGTCTGCTGCTGTGGAGACAACTTAACCTGAGCCATTCTAGAGGAGCCACTGCACTGAGAGCAGTGAACACCTAGCTGGTCTGTTCTGGTGGAGACACCTTATCATGAGCCATCCTAGAGGAGCTGCTGCACTCAGGGCAGCAGGGTTTCAGGATCCCTGAGGTGGCCTGAGTCCCAGGAGTTCTTCCACCCAGGAGCTTAGGATCACAGGAACACAGAGACAACTGGAATCTGAGGAGTTCTGACACAAGCAATATAACTGAAAAGACAGACTCCAGTCAGACACAGTGAGCACAGGCAACACTAGAGTCAACCAGATGGAAAAAGGCAAGTGCAAGAACACAAGCAACAGAAACCAAAGTTACTAGGCATCATCACAACCCAGTTCTCCCACCATATTAAGCCCTGGATACCCCATCACACAGGAAAAACAGGATTCAGAATTAAAATCACTTCTCAAGATGATGATAGAGGATTTTAAGAAGGGCATAAGTAACTCCTTAAAGAAATAGAGGAAAACACAGGTAAACAGGTAGAAGTCCTTAAAGAGGAAACAGAAAAATCCTTTAAAGAATTGCAAGAGAACACAGGTAAACAGGTAGAAGCCCTTAAAGAGGAAACACAAAAATCCCTTAAAGAATTGCAAGAAAATACAACCAAACAGGTGAAGGAATTGAACAAAACCATCCAGGATCTAAAAATGGAAATAGAAACAATAAAGAAATCTCAAAGGGAGACTACCCTGGAGATAGAAAACGTAGGAAAGAGATCAGGAGTCATAGACGCAAGCATCACCAACAGAATACAAAGACAGAAGAGAGAATCTCATGTGCAGAAGATACCATGGAAAACATTGACACAACAATCAAAGAAAATGCAAAATGCAAAAAGCTCCTAACCTAGAACAGACAGGAAATCCAAGACACAATGAGAAGACCAAACCTAAGGATAATAGGTATAGATGAGAGTGAAGATTCCCAATTTATAGGGCCAGTAAATATCTTCAACAAAATTATAGAGGAAAATTTCCCCAACCTAAAGAACGAGATGCCCATAAACATACAAGAAGCCTACAGAACACCAAACAGACTAGACCAGAAAAGAAATATCTCCCGTCACATGATAATCAAAACATCAAATGCACAAAACAAAGAAAAATACTAAAAGCAGTAACGGAAAATGGTCAAGTAACATATAAAAGCAGACCTATATTAAATCAGGAGCAAATAACCCATCTAAACAGTCCCATAACCCCTAAAGAAATAGCAGCAGTCATTAAAAGTCTTCCCACCAAAAAAAAAAAGCCCAAGACCTATAAGAATTACACCAGACTTTTCACCAGAGACTATAAAAGCCAGAAGATCCTGGTCTGATATCATACAGACACTAACAGAACACAAATGCCAGCCCAGACTGCTATACCCAGCAAAACTCTCAATCACTATAGATGGAGAAACCAAGATATTCCATGACAAAACCAAACTTGCACAATATCTTCCCACAAACCCAGCACTTCAAAGGATAATTGCCTGAAAACGCCAAAACAAGGAAGGAAACTGCAACCTAGAAAAAGCATGGAAGTAATTTTCCAGCAACCCCAAAAGAAGATAGCTACACAAACATAATTCCACTTCTAATAACAAAAATAATAGGAAGCAACAATCATTTACCTTAATATCTCTTAACATCAATGGACTCAATTCTCCAATAAAAAGATATAGACTATCAGACTGGATACATAAACAGGACCCAAAATTTTACTGCATACGGGAAATGCACCTCAGTGACAAAGACAGACACTACTTCAGAGTAAAAGGATGGAAAACAATTTTCCAAGCAAATGATCTCAAGAAACAAGCTGGAGTAACTATTCTAATATCATCAAAGAAAATCAACTTTCAACCAAAAGAAATCAAAAAAGATAAGGAAGGACACTTCATACTCATTAAAGCAAAAATCTACCAAGATGCACTCTCATTTCTGACCATCTATGCTCGAAACGCAAGGTTAACCACATACATAAAAGAAACTTTACTAAAGCTCAAAGCACATATTGCACCTCACACAATAATAGTGGGGGATTTTAACACCCCCTCTCTCCAATGGACAGATCGTGGAAACAGAAACTGAACAAACCACATTGAAATTAACAGAAGTTATGAACCAAATGGATTTAACAGATATCTATAGAACATTTCATCCCAAAGCAAAAGAATATACCTTCTTCTCAGCACCTCATGGTACCTTCTCCAAAATAGACCATATAATTGGTCACAAAACAGTCCTCAACAGATACAAAAGATTGAAATAATCCCTTGCATCCTATTAGATCACCACGGACTAAGGCTGGTCTTTAATAATGACAAAATCAAGGGAAAACCCACATCCATGTGGAAACTGAACAATGCTCTACTCAATGATGACTTAATCAAGGAAGAAATAAAGAAAGAAATTAAAGACTTCTTAGAATTTAACAAAAATGAGGACACATCATACCAGAACTTGTGGGACTCCATGAAAGCAGTGCTAAGAGGAAAACTCATAGCTATATGTGCCTACAAAAAGAAATCGGAGAGAGTACACATTAACAACTTGACAGCACACCTGAAAGTTCTAGAACAAAAAGAAACAAATACACCCAAGAGGAGTAAGCATCAGGAAATAATCAAACTCAGGGCTGAAATCAACCAAGTAGAAACAGAAAGAATTATACAAAATATCAACAAAACCAGGAGTTGGTTCTTTGAGAAAATCAACAAGATAGATAAACTCTTAGCCAGATTAACCAGAGGGCACAGAGACAGTATCCAAATTAATAAAATCAGATCTGAAAAGGGAGACATAACAACAAAAACTGAGGAAATTCAAAAAATCATCAGATCTTACTACAGGCCTATACTCAACAAAACTGGAAAATCTGGATGAAATGGACACTTTTCTAGACAGATATCAGGTACCAAAATTAAATCAGGAGCAAATAACCCATCTAAACAGTCCATAACCCCTAAAGAAATAGCAGCAGTCATTAAAAGTCTTCCCACCAAAAAAAAAGCCCAGGACCAGATGGTTTTAGTGCAGAATTCTATCAGACCTTCAAGGAAGACCTAATACCAATTCTCTTCAAACTATTCCACAAAATAGAAACAGAAGGAACACTACCCAATTCGTTCTATGAAGCTACAATCACACTCATACTTAAACCTCACAAGACCCAACAAAGAAAGAGAACTTCAGACCAATCTCTCTTATGAATATCGATGCAAAAATACTCAATAAAATTCTAGCAAACTGAATCCAAGAACACATCAAAACAATCAACCATCATGATCAAGTGGGCTTTATCCCAGGAATGCAGGGATGGTTCAATATTTGGAAATCCATCAATGTAATCCAGTATATAAACAAACTCAAAGAAAAAAACCACATGATCATCTCACTAGATGCTGAGAAAGCATTTGACAAAATTCAACATCCCTTCATGGTAAAAGTCTTGGAAAGAATAGGAATTCAAGGCCCATAACTAAACATAGTAAAAGCGATATACAGCAAACCAGTAGCCAACATCAAACTAAATGGAGAGAAACTTGAAGCATTCCCACTAAGAACAGGGACTAGACAAGGCTGCCCACTCTCTCCCTACCTATTCAATATAGTACTGGAAGTCCTAGCCAGAGCAATTAGACAACAAAAAAGAAGTCAAAGGAATACAAATAGGAAAGGAAGAAGTCAAAATATCACTAATTGCAGATGATATGAAAGTATAATTAAGTGACCCCAGGACTTCCACCAGAGAACTCCTAAACCTGATAAACAACTTCAGCAAAGTGGCGGGTTATAAAATCAACTCAAACAGATCAGTAGCCTTCCTCTACGTGAAAGATAAACAGATTCAAAAAGAAATTAGAGAAATGACACCCTTCACAATAGTCACAAATAATATAAAATACCTTGGTGTGAATCTAACCAAGCAAGTGAAAAATATGTATGACAAGAACTTCACGTCTCTGAAAAAAGAAATTGAAGAAGATCTCAGGAAATGCAAAGATCTCCCATGCTCACGGATCGGCAGGATGAATATAGTAAAAATGGCCATCTTGCTAAAAGTAATCTACAGATTCAATGCAAACCCCATTAAAATACCAACTCAATTCTTTACAGAGTTAGAAAGAGAAATTCTCAAATTTATTTGGAATAACAAAAGACCCAGGATAGCGAAAAACATTCTCAGCAATAAAAGAACTTCTGGAGAAATCACCACCCCTGACCTCAAGCTGTACTACAGAGCAATAGTGATAAAAACGGCCTGGTATTGGTACAGAGACAGGCAGGAAGATCAGTGGAATAGAGTTGAAGACCCAGAAATGAACTCACACACCTATGATCATTTGATCTTTGACAAAGGAGCTAAAACCATCCAGTGGAACAAGAACAGCATTTTCAACAAATGGTGCTGGTTCAACTGGAGGACAACATGCAGAAGAATGCAAATCAATCCATTCTTATCTCCTTGTACAATGCTCAAGTCCAAGTGGATAAAGGACCTTCACATAAAACCAGATACATTGAAACTAATAGAAGAGAAGGTGGGGAAGACCCTTAGATACCTAGGCACAGGGGAAACGTTCCTGAACAGAACACCAATGGCTTATGCTCTAAGATCAAGAATTGACAAATGGGACTTCACAAAATTGCAAAGTTTCTGTAAGGCAAAGGACACTGTCAATAGGACAAAGCAGCAACCAACAGATTGGGAAAAGATCTTTACCAATCCCACATCCAATAAAGGACTAATATCCAATATATACAAAGAACTCAAGAAATTAGACTCTAGACAACCATATAACCCTATTAAAAAATGGGGTACGGAGCTAAAAAAGAATTCTCAACTGAGGAAATACGAATGGCCGAGAAGCACCTAAAGAAATGTTCAGCATCCTTGGTCATCAGGGAAATGCAAATCAAAACAACCCTGAGATTCCACCTCACACCAGTCAGAATGGCTAAGATCAAAAACTCAGGTGATAGTAGATGCTGGCAAGGATGTGGAGAAAGAGGAACACTCCTCCATTGTTGGTGGGATTGCAAGATGGTGCAACCACTATGGAAAACAGTCTGGCGTTTCCTCAGAAAATTGGACATATCACTACCTGAGGACCCAGCTATACCACTTCTGGGCATGTACCCAGAAGATGCTCTAACATATAACAAGGACATATGCTCCACTATGTTCATAGCAGCTTTATTTATAATAGCCAGAAGCTGGAAAGAACCCAGATGCCCTTCAACAGAGGAATGGATACAAAAAAAATGTGGTACATTTAAACAATGGAATATTACTCAGCTATTAAAAACAATGTTATTCAAGAAATTCTTATGTAAATGGATGGAACTAGAAAGTATCATCCTGAGTGAAGTAACTCAATCACAAAAGAACACACATGGTATTCACTCACTGATTATTGGATTTTAGCCTAGAAGCTTGAAATACCGAAGATTCAACTCACAGACCACATAATGCTCATGAAGAATGAAGACCAAGTGGGGTGGGAGGAGGCTTCAGTCCTTCTTAGAAGGAGTAACAAAATACTTCAGGGAGCAAATATGGGTACAAAGTGCAGGACAGAAACTGAAGGAGGGGCTGTCTGCAGACCAGTCCACCTGGATATCCATCCCATGTGAGTCACCAAAGGTAGACGTTGATGTGGATGTCAGGAAGTACATGCTGACAGGAGCCTGATATAGCTGTCTCCTTAGTGGTCTGCAAGAGTCTGACATATTCAGAGGCAGATGCTCACAGCTAACCATTAAACTGATTATGGGGTTCCCAATAGAGGAGTTAGAGTGAAGGCTGAAGGAGTTGAAAGGATTTGGGACCCCATGAGGAGAGCAACAATACCAACCAACCAGAGCTCCACAGCCTGGGAGCACTTAGGGAGCGACCCATGGCTCCAGCTGTATAGGCAAGGGTGTTATAGGTGGGAGAAGAGATCCTTGGTCCCATGAAGGCTGGACATCGTGGGGGGGGGATTTGAGGGTGGGGAGGTGAGGTGCAGAGGGGGGGTAGGCGGGGGGACACCCCCATAGAAGCAAGAGGAGGGAGGATGGGATAAGGAGTTCCTGGGAGGCAGGGAGGATAATGGGGTAAGGAGAGAACATCTGAAATGTAAATAAAATTTCCAATAAAAAAAAAAAGCTATAAGGGAAAAATGCCAAATAACATACAAAGGGCTATAGAATTACACATGACTTCACAACCTCAACAGAGACTCTAAAATTTAGAAGAGCATGAACATAGGGATGTCCTACAGTCTCTTAGAAATCACAGATGCCAATCTAGAATACTATAGCCAGCAGAACTCTCAGTCACCATAGGTGGAGAAAATAAGTTATTCCAAAACACAATTAAAGACCACATTAAACTCATGAAGAAGGAAGACCCAATTGTGGGTCCTCCTTAAAAGGAGTAACAAAATATTCATGGGAGCAAAAATGGAGACAAATCATGGGACAGAAATTGAAGGAGGGGTCTTTTGGAGACTGTCCTACCTGGGTTATCCATCCTATATGCAGTCACCAAAGGTAGATGCTGATGTGGATGCCAAGAAGTGCATGCTGACAGGAGCCTGATATAGGTGTCTCCTTAGAGGTCTGCGAGAGCCTGACATATACAGAGGTTGATGCTCACAGCTAACCATTTATCTGATAATAGTGTTCACAATGAAGGAGTGACAAAGACTGAGGAAGCTGAAATGATTTGCAGCCCCATGGGAAGAGCAACAATACCACCCAACCAGAGCTCCCAGGGTTTAAACCACCAGACTAGGAGCATATAGGGAGAGACCCATGGCTCCTGCTGTATATGCAGGGGAGGGTGTCATTGTCAGGCATAGATGGGAGAGGAAGTCCTTGGTCTAATGAAGGCTGGATGCCCCAGTGTGGGGGAATTCATGGGTGTGGATGTAGAAGTGGGGTGGGGGGAATGGGTGGAGGCACATCCTCATAGAAACAGGAGGAGGGGAGATGGAATAGGAGATGCCTGGGTGGGAGGGAAATGGGGGAAAGGGATCACATTTGAAATGTAAAAAAAAAATAACCAATAAAAAATATGAAGAAAAAATATCTATCCACACATCCAGTCCTACAAAAAATACTAGTGGAAAACTCCAACCCAAGGAGGTGAACTACACACAAGAAAATACATGTAATAAGTGATTCTACACCAATGAAAACAAAATAAGGGAGGTGTGGGACAGTGGACCATGTCAGGAAACTTGGTATGGCTTAGTGGTTTTGGAAGACTTTAATTGTCCCTTTGTTTATCTAACTCTAAAAGAAGGCACTTTGTTTCTAGAGTTGGGTTGGGGAGGAACAGTTACCTTCTCATCATATTGCTTGTACTGTGGCTGCTGTTCTTCCCCATGCGGTTGCCAGTTGTCTGTCTATATTACTGGTCTGTATACACTATCCACAGATACCTTTGGAGGCTAGCCCGGCTAGAGTGGTCAAGAAATTATACTCTCTGAAGGGGAGAAGAGAGTCAGATAAACATAGCCACTGTTCTCTTCTGTGGCTGTTGCTACTCTAGACCAACAAGACAGTACTACAATGTAGAAGGGCTGACACAAACAAAAGGAAAGTCACTGCTTGTCTGCCTCTGCTGCTCTAACCACTATCACTGCTCCAGAGTCAGTGCTTCAGGTGAGAACTCTATTCCCCAGGAAGTGTTACTACTCTTATATGAAAAAATCTCTCAGATGTGCCTTGATAGAATAATTCTCACACCTTTATTGGATATGGTCTTATAAACACTTTGGGGTCACTGGGAATCTGACAATAGATATCTCCTATTAACTTGGTCTGAGATGTTAGGAATGACTCATCTACATATAGAAGGGTTTGGGGTGCTGCCCCTATGTGCCTGATTGTCAGGATCCCCTCCACAGAGTTTTGTGGTCACATGACAGGGGCATGATCAGGAACAGGTGAAATACCTACTGGTATTAGCTAAAGATCCATCTAGCCCCTATCTAAAAGCTGACAGTCTGTAACAGACATAAACAAAGACTATCTAACTTCCTAAAACATCAACAAAATACCTGGTAACACAACAACTACTTAAAAGCCACAGAGTTGCTGCCAGTTCTTAAATAGGCAGAAAGGCTGAGCTTTTAGTCCTCTGTAAAACTTGCCCAAAGCCAATAGGCCAAGAGAACATTCCCATTGGACAAGACATATTTTTCTCTTTTCTGTCATGGATAACTCATCATCACATATAAAAATAAATAACCCCAGGGTAGGGAGATATCTGCCCTATTAAAGCCCAGAAAATAAAATTACCCATCGCCCAAGCCTCCTTATTTTGGGAAAAAGTCCTTCAGATAGCACAATACATAGACAATGATAATATTTATTACCCTGTCTCATGGACCCAAGTAACTTCTCTCATCTGAAACAGATATACCAAAGATGAAGAAAAAACCCTCCTGTGATTTTCTGCCAAATCTAGCTACAATTCCACAATACATAAAACCATCTACAATAGGACAGGGTAATAATAACATAGCCCCAAAGCCCCCTCAGTCAGATGACCCAAAGTTCAAGGTGCTTAAAACCACCCTATCTCAACTCTCACAGCTCTTACCCAACTAACAAGAAAAGAAAAATCCATCTACTCAGCCCTGCCTGCTTATCCCTCAAAATAAAGCAGTAAATGAACAGTCTACTCCCTTTGATACTATTTCCCTCACCCAAAGACAGGAGTCCATTAAAAAACAACTAAGCATCCAGTGGTTGCTCCCTGTACTCCACTTTCCCCCACCCAATGGGAAAGAGGTATCTCTACTCCACCATCCCTGAGCCACAAAAGCCAAAGTCCTACCAAAGCTTAAACAAAAACCCACCAAACTTCATAGTCCCCCATCCCAACCATCTACCATGCAAATTTATAATATTTATGACTCTCTTCCAAAAGCAATCTGGGTCTTCCATACTACTCAAGACTCTGATACTGAACTAAAATCCCAAAACACCCTAATCATTCCTTATTAATATTAACTCCAATCAAACTAAACTACTCAACTAGTACACATTCCAAGCCTCAGACTTAAATAAATTCAGACAGACAATTAAAAAAGATGACTTCCACACACCTTCAACAAAATCTCTCCTACAGAGCAATATTGCCAACCTAAACATGCCCCAATGTAAATATATATATATATATATATATATATATATATATATATATATATATATATATTTGTAACTTTTCCCTGACCAGTCCAATACTTTTATAATGAGAAACACTATTTCAAGATAAATTTTTCAACCAGCCAAACAAAATTGAGACAGAGGTAACACCCCATAGAGTTTTGATAAACTCTTTGGCCAAAATGACTTTTCCATTAAAACACAACAAACATCACAAGCAACAAACTATTATAAACAGGTCTACCTCTTAACAATCGAAGCTTGAGACAGAGTTGCACCCATCAAGTTTAAAAGACCCTGCCATTTCCCTGATCTTTTTCTGTCAAAGCCCAACAACAGCATAATAAAACAAACAAACAAAAAATAAAACCCAAAACCTACCTCATTGTAACACTTCCTGGTGAAGAGAGTTCCCTCCTGAAGCTTTCAACACTAGAAGCTTTCTGGGCCAACCACAGTCACTTTCCACCCAGTAGCCCCAACCTTGATACTAGCCCACCCCCCTCGACAGTCCCTCCCCTCGGAATCTCTCTGATTTGTGCTTCAGGATCAGCTTCTCCTCCCTACTCAAGCAGAAGTCAACATCACGGCTAATGCCAGCATGCCCCACATCATATCAATGTCTCCCCACCGTACAGTAGCAATAGCTGTGGAAGAGAACACAGGCTGCCTCAATCCAACTCCCCTCTTCCCTTAGGAGATTCCAACTCCTTGACAACTCTAGCTGGGCCATAGCTTCCACACATCTCTCTGGATAGTGTCCAGTATACACACAGACAAGGAAGCACACATGAATACACACACACACACACACACACACACACACACACTACCAACATCAAAATAATAGAAATCAACTATCATTGCTCATTAACATCTCTGAACAACAGACTGAATTTCCCAATAAAAAGTCACAGGCTAGCAGAATGGATGAGAACATTGGATCTGTTATTCTACAGTATACAAGAAACACAGTCCCACAACAAATACAGTCATTATTTCACAATAAAATGCTGGAAACATGTTTTGAAAAATAGACTAAAAAAGTAAGCTGGAGTAGCTGTTATAATATCTAATAAAATAGACTTTCAATGAAAATTAACTAAAAGAGATGGGCATGAAAAAATGCACCAGGACGACATCTCAATTCTGAACATATATAGCACAAACTCAAGGGCACCCACATTTATAGAAGAAACAGTGCTAAAGTTTAAACCACACTTCAGACCTCATACATTAATAGTGGGAAACATCACCTCTCCATTCTCATCAGAATAAAGGTCATCAAGACAGAAACTAAACAGGAAAATAATGAAAGTAAGTGAGGTTATGTAGGAGGAGGTAAGGTGGGAGGAGTTAGGAGAGGAAGAGGAAGAGGAGGATAAGGAGGAGAGGAGGAAAAGGAAGAGGAGGAGCTAGGAGACAGGAGAGGAGAAAGAGATAGAGGAGATGGAGGCAGATGTTCACGTGTCTGTAGCAGTCAAAGGTATTTGATTTATCTAGGTTGGGTATTGGGTTACACTTCTGATTGTATGGGTATCTTGTTACTGATCATTATCAAATATATAAGCCTTTGATTAATCTTTAAGCATTAGAGTCTCATTTTCTACCAAGCCTGTGTGGATGGCGGGATGGCCTGGGCAATACCCAGCCTTGTAGAGACAGCATGGGAGATTGAGCCATCTCCCATGCTGACGTCTTGTGGGTGGCAGAGCTAGTGTTTCTAGTTGGCCATTTCTAGCTGCAGCACGCATGTGGCCTCTGGCCAAGAAACATGGCGGCTGGGCTAGGCAGAGCCTCTGAAGCATAGATAGTCAGATTAACCAAAGGCCACATTAAATCATTACACAACAAGGTTATGGATTTAAAAGATATCTACAGAATCCTTCATCCAAACATAAAAGAAAATAGAATTTTCTTCGCACTTCATGGAACCTTCTCCAAAATTGACCATATAGGTGGTCACAGAGTAAAGCCTCAACAGAATCAAGAAAATTCAAATAACTGCCTGTTTTTTACCAGACCACCATGGTTTAAATCCGATTTTTTTAGAAACATCAGAAGCAACCAGGCAGTGGTGGCACATGCCTTTAATCCAGCACTTGGGAAGCAGAGGCAGATGGATTTCTGAGATCGAGGCCAGCTTGGTCTACAGAATGAGTTCCAGGACAGCCGGGGACTACACAGAGAAACCCTGTCATGAAAAACTAAAACAAAAACAAAACAAAACAAAACAAAACAAAAAAACATCAGAAGCGCCATTCTGGGCCTAAGCACTAGCAGATCCCTGGCGGCAACTCTGAACACAATCTCACAAAACCTAGAGGAAGTGGGCCTCCCAGGAACTCTAACCCAGGCAGCCTCTTAGGTAAGGACACAGCAACACCCGCCCTCAACAGGGAGTAACTGGGACCAACTAGGACCCAGGAATTCACTCCTGGCCTGGAGCACTGGTTCCTTCCGGTCTGGGCCCGAGCACTGAGCAGATCTTTGGTCCCAGCTCTAACCCCAGTAGTAATACCCACCTCACACAGTTCTGAAACAACCAAAATAATAGGAAAGACAGGCTCCACTAAGAGACAGGGCAGGTAGCACTAAGGTGATCCAGATGGTGAAAGGTAAGCACAAGAACATAAGCATCAGCAACACAGGGTACTTGGCATCATTAGAACCTAGTTCTCCCACACTAGAAAGTCCTGAGGTCCCCATATCACCAGGAAAGCAATATTCAGGTTTAAAATCACTTCTAATAACGATGATAGAGGACTTTAAGGAGGACATAAATAACACTCTCAAAGAATTTGAAGAAAACACAGGTAAACAGGTAGAAGCTCTTAAAGAGGAAACACAAAAATCCCTTAAAGATATACAAGAGAACACAACCAAACAGGTGAAGGAATTGAACAAAACCATCCAGGACATAAGAATGAAAGTAGAAACAATAAAGAAATCACAAAGGAGACTACCCTGGAGATAGAAAGCCTTGGAAAGAAATCAGCAGTCATAGATGCAAGCATCACCAACACAATACAAGAGATAGAAGAGAGAATCTCAGGTGCAGAAGATACCATAGAAAATATTGACACAACTGTCAAAGAAAACACAAAATGCAAAAAGTTCCTAACCCAAAACATCCAGGAAATCCAGGACACAATGAGAAGACCAAACCTAAGGATAATAGATATAGATGAGAGTGAAGATTCCCAACTTAAAGGGCCAATAAATATCTTCAACAAAATTATAGAAGAAAACTTCCCTAACCTAAAGAATGAGAAACCCATAAACATACAAGAAGCCTACAGAATGCCAACTAGACTAGACCAGAAAAGAAATACCTCCTGTCACATAATAATGAAAACACCAAATGCACAAAACAAAGAAAGAATATTAAAAGCAGTAAGGGGAAAAGGCCAGGTAACATATAATGGCAGAACTATCAGAATTACACCAGACTTCTCACCAGATACTATAAAAGTGAGAAGATCATGGACAGATGTCATACAGACCTTAAGAGAACACAAATGCCAGCCCAGACTACTATACCCAGCAAAACTCTCCATTACCATAGATGGAGAAACCAAGATATTCTTTGATAAAACCAAATTTACACAATATCTTTCCACAAACCTGGCATTACAAAGGATATTAGCCAGGAAAGCTCCAATACAAGAAAAAAAATTATACCCTAGACGGAGCAAGAAAGTAATTCTCTTCCAACAAATCCAAAAGAAGATAGCCACACAAAGATAATTCCACCTCTAATAACAAAAATAACAGGAAGCAACAATCACTGTTCCTTAATATCTCTTCACATCAATAGACTCAATTTCCAATAAAAAGACATAGGCTAACAGACTGGATATGTAAACAGGACCCAGCATTTTGCTGCATACAGGAAACCCACCTCAGTGACAAAGACAGACACTACCTTAGAGTAAAAGTCCGGAAAACAATTTTTCAATCAAACGGTCCTAAGAAAGAAGCTGGAGTAGACATTCTAAAACCTCCAGTCCGAGAACACAAAGGGAGGGACTCATGGCTCCACCTGTATAGGTAGTTGAGGGTGGCCTTGTCAGGCATCAGTGGAAGTGGAGGGCCTTGGTACCCAATAGTTTGGATTCCCTAGTGTTGGGGAATTTGAGAGCAAGGGGAAGTTATGGGAGGATGGTGTGAGCACACCCTCATAGAAACTCCCAGAATTATATGGATTAGACATGATAGAGACAGGCCACCAGAAGACTAGATTCCAGAATTCAAACAAAAAATATCTTGATACTAAAATTTGTTTTGAGAATTGTATATTGCAGAATACTCAGCCTTGGTGTATCTACTCATCAAGCAAGCTGAACAGACCTGCTCAAACCTCCGATGTCCTGGAATCTTAGCTGAATGCAGTGAAGACACAGATGTCAGAGGCTTATCAATTTACTCTTCCTCGCCCCTCTTCTAATATCTCAATGTCCATAATCAGCTTGAAGAAGTTAATGAAGAATCGGCGTCCCTATTCCCTGAGGTGGTCAATACTGGGCTGTCTTTCTAGGGAAAAGTAGTGGTTTTGTTGGAACAGGGAGGAATAGCTAGGATTTATTGCATACCCATAATGTATTGGTAGAAATCTGTATAATTGTTATGAAGCTGAAGTTTTAATTTCTTTTTCTTTTCTTTTTTTTTTTTTTTTTTTGGTTCCAAAAGGGTTTATTTTCATAGCGGGTGGTGGATGGATCTGTATGTACCCCCCCCCCCAAACTCAGGGCACACCTGAGTTAAATAGGGAGGGAGAAAGGGGGAGGTTCTGGGGAAGGTTTAATTGGCTCTGCCCTCTGGCCTTCATTAGTATGTAAATCTCTCTAGGGCCTGAGGCCTATACTCACACCCTCTACCTGTGCACTTTGGGAAGGGCTGTAATGGCCCACTTGGCTGAACAATGTAGGTCCATGGAGATTAGACTGCTTGTCAGGATCCTGGGTTCTGGGGTCGTGGCTGAACTCCTGCCATTTCTCCCTTGGAGTCTTGGGGTTCCAGGCCCATGCCCAGCCAAGAACCAAGATACCCTTACGAAGTCCCACATCTCCTCCCCTTTACTTTTTTAAAAATGGGGGGTCAGTGTATCATCTGTGGTGAAAATTTTGGATGAGAAAGTCAAAAGAAAGCACTATTTAGGCCAGAGGGGTTAGCACAATTAAGTCACAGGGTAAGGGGAGTTGAGGGTGGGGGTTGGGAAGGCAAAGGATCATTGAATCAATTGAATACACGTGGTACAGTTTGAGGGTAATAACATCTGACTAATCTAGATAGGCATTAAGTTTTCCTCACTAACATGTAACTTTAGCTATTTGACTTTGGCAAAAGAGTTCATCTGTGGCTGGAAGGTCTGAATCTGTCTTCTGTAGAACTTGGCATGTGTCTCTGGATCTCAGCATTGTCTCTGGAGTCTCCAGTCAGGCGATGTGGCTGGAAGAAGACAGCTTGACCTCCTAGGCAGGTTCCAGGAGGTGTCATTGTCTCTGTTGGGCTTGTGGGAGCACCTATAGGATAATCACAACAGGGAAGCGGGATGTCTGCAAAGGGTGTGCAGTAAGCATTATGCTACTTGGGAGCAAGCATGTCATGGTGTGCTGTTGAGATCCTAGGAAAGCAAAGGTGTTTGAGGAAATTTAGTCTTAAAAGGCACCTTTGAGTAACAAAAAGCAAAAAAAAAATTGGGTTGAAAAGCACAAACACTGTTGTTTTAGGTGTTCTTGTTAGGGAAGAGAGGAAACTTTTAAATAAAAACAAGAAAATTTTTGGTTGAAAAGCATGAACATTGTTGTAGGTCTTTGGTTCTGTGGAGAGGTTCTTGGCAGGCACCAGTGGGGGGTACTCTTGGAGCTGGCTTTGCCCACATCCTCTACCACCTGTAGGGAATGTGTATGGGCACTCTCAGGCATGAGTCTCTGTTGCATTGTGGGTCCATGTGTCTGCCACAATGCAGTAGGCTGGGATTGTAGTTCAGCATGGCAGGAGCGCACGGGATCCTGGCTGAGTTTATTCCATGCAACACCAGGCAAGTGTGGTGGGGCCCTGCCCAGCATGAGGAATTCTCACTCAGTCTGGTTCCACGGGGGTGCAGAGCTCTTTGATTGCGGATCCCCAGGCCAGAAGTTAGCCGGGGAATGACTGGTCTCAAGACTTTGGGCTCTCAGACTGCTGAGAGGCTGCAGAAGGACCAAGGCTAGGAGCATGTGGGTGTGCAACTGGCCAACCCACAGTCGAGAGAAAAGAGGGGGGAGAGGGATTGGTGACCCCCCCACCTGGAGGCAGCCAGGGACTGACTGGTCTGAAGCCCTTGGGCTCCCAGACTGCTGAGAGGCCGTGGAAGGACTAAGACTGGGGGCATGTGGGTGCACGACCAGCAAAGCCACAGCCGAGAGAAATAAGAAGCGGAGGGAAGGAAGAGGCCCTGTCAGCACCCCACTGGAGAGATTTGGTTACCGTACTCACTTAGCAGACTTGGTGGCCTGGCTAGCTTGCTTGAAGATGTGGTCCTTCGTGGCTGGAACGCAGAGAAGTCCTCTAGGTGAGAGATTAAGCAGTTGCAGCTACAGCGGCGGTGGCGTTGAAGGTCTTTTCCGCAGCTCCCCCATGGCAGGCCCCTTAGCCGGCTGGAACCACAGCTCAGCATAGGAGAAGTATGGAATCTTCACTGAGTCGATTCTTCACAGCACCGGACAAGCACTGAGGGGCTTCGCCTGGAATGGGGAATTATCACTCAGTCTTGGGTTCCGCAAGGCAGGGCAGAGCTCTCAGATGGACTCAGGAGGTTGATGTCTCTATTTGGAGCCCCCAGATGCCACTGGGTGTGGGGGGGGAACATAGCAAAACAGAGACAAGGATGCGTGAGTTCAGCTGGTGGCTTCCGTGCCAAGAGAGACAGAGAGAGCCCTGGCGCTGTGCCTTGTGGAAAGTGTTCGCCTGTTATACTTGCTTGGCTGAGAGATGGCTGTTCGGCTAGCTTGTTTAGTTTCTGAAGCTGTGTGGCTGTTCAAGGCTCCACGTTGATTGTGCCAAATGTGGGAAAGGGGGCTGCAGTGGAGGAGTCCTGGAGGCTTCCAGGCGGAGGGTTCCACATACAAGAGAAAGGTCTGGAGTTCCAAAGGCTGGAAGCTTTGGCGAAGGCAGGCCTCAATGATACGAGGAAGTCCTTGGTTCCAAAAGGGTTTATTTTCATAGCAGGTGGTGGATGGATCTGGATGTACCCCCCAGTTTTAATTTCTTAAATGGTACAAAATTTACTTTGATTTCAAATTTAAGGATTTCATTGGTATGAGTTTTTTATTGATATAAAAGTGAGATTAATATTGTTACTCTCATAGACATTGTGCCTATATAACACATTTAGGAATAGAAGGCTTAGACCCAGTCCATCTTTAACATTTTTTTAACTGATTTGAGATGGTTAGCCTGTGAGTTAAGGGCCTATAGCAAATTCATGGCTCTGAGTTTATTGCTAGAGTGTTTTCTATATTTTATTTAGAAATAGCTGAGAGGAGTTAACAGACAACAGTCCAGATTGCCTTACATGGATAGTTGGTTTTCAAAATGTCAGAAGTCCACAGAATTGATGTTACAAACATTTCTGTATTAATGTTCATTTTGATTAGAGACCTGTCTGCTCCTGACAGCTTCCCTGTCTTGGATTCTAAGAACAAATTGAGCATCTCTGGAGTTACTCCAGTTGTGGTGAGACAGCCACTAGGCAAGAATTGCCTCTTTTCATCTACAGAAAAATTACTGTCCTGAAAAGGACACACTTGTGGAATAGTTGACCTATTATATCTGCCAAGACAGAATAATCAGCCCTTAATAATTCTGCATCAATAGGCCTATCAGATGATCCTGGGCCAGAAGGCTGAAGATCTAATGCTCCAACAGTTTGTAGTATAGGGACTGTCCAGGTGTTCAGTGGTCTCTATAAATTGGCTAAGCTTTAGAAGCTAAGCTTTGTGTTTCCCATACTTTCAGTTAATTCAGTCATTCTGGATTTCTGATGGGGTTGAAGACTTATAGTCTCCTAGCCAATCCCAACTGTTTACTTTGAGAGAAAAGACTTGAGAGGATGGTTTTCAGCTGACATTCATTCTAAAGCCAAGAAAAAACCCAGGTTCAGAACTAAGTCTTTATTAGTTAGGAGAGATGATAGAGGTTCTGTTTAGTCAACAAAATGATGGACTGAGTATTAGGCCTATCTTGTACCTTACTGATTAAAATTGGTATAGTTATGCTCTAGTTGTATTTTGAGAGGGAAGTTTTATCTTAACAGGAAGGGTGATATGTAGGAGGAGCTAAGGTGGGAGGAATAAGGAATGGAAGAGGAGGAGTAAGGAGAGGAGGAGGAGAAGGAGAGGAGGAGCTAGGAGATGAGAGAGAGGAGGGAGGGGTACATGGAGGTGGATGTTTGCATGTCTCTACCAGTCAAAGATAGTTGGTATATCTAGGTTGGGTATTGGCGTATACTTCTGATTGTATGGACACCTTGTTATTGAGTATTACCAAACATAAAAAGCCTTTGATTAACATTTTTTAAAGTTACTAATAAAAAAAAAAAAAACATCAGAAGCAACAGAAAGCCCACATAATCATGGAAACTGAAAAACTCTCTACTCAATAATCAGCACTAAGAGAAAATTTCATAGCACTCAATGTGTTCATAACGTAATTGGTAAGTCCTCATACTAGCAATTTAAAAGTACATCTGATAGCTCAAAAAACAAAAAACAAACAAAAAACCAAATGGACCTAAGCAGAGTACATGGCCAGAAATTATGAGACTTGGGGCTGAAATCAAACAATAAGAAAGAAAATAAAAATGCAAAGAATCATTGGAACTATGAACTGGTTCTCTGAGAAAATTGATATGGTAGACAAACCCTTATCCAAACTAACTGATATGGCAGAGAAAGATGGTCCAAATTAACAAAATCAAAGGAGACATAACAACAGACACTTGTCAAGTCATGCTGGACATGTAAGGGATTCAATGACATTTTTTCCATCCATGGGACAAAGCCCTTCCATGAGTTTTGATGGTTATTGTGGGAATAAGACTTGTTTGTATAATGATGTACATATTTTTATGCTCCTCCTTTGAAGAATGGCCTTCCTGCTAAGATGAATGACTCCATGACAAACAGAAACAGCACAAGGGTGGAAGGCAAGAGTTTGTGTAATTTCTGAGCAAAATGGAAGAATGCTGTGATCATCAGGATAGCCCTTAGTGCTGTGGGAAAGAACCCTCAAAACATGAGTTCAAAGATAAATGATTTCTCAACTTGACAAAATATACAGATGCAATGTGAATTATATGAGGGACTTCACAGACCTAGAAAAGCAGATGCAACAGCACTATGATCCAGTTTGTCAAAAACATACTATGAATGGAGAAAAAGTGATTTAGGAAGTAGTGTTCCCAGGGCAAGGTCCCACCCAGCTTAGTATACAAAGGCAGGTAGACCTCTGAAATTTTTTGCAGTGTTAAAAAATGTACTTACTGTCCTTTTCCTAAGTCATTTGACTAAAGTCTGGGAGTGCTAATATGTGGGATGGTGAAGATGGAACCTGGAATAATTGACTAAATTGATTTGTAAATTAAAACTTGGCATTTTGTCTGCATGTGATGAGCTAACAGAGAGCAATAATTCTTTTGTAGAATTTTTTTGTAGGGAGAGCTTAGCTGTCTGGAGATCTCTGGGGTGTGAACACAGCTCTTCAAGATTTTTCAAGCAGGATTTCTGAATTTGGTTGGAAAAAAATATGGAAAACAAACACAGCTCTTTTAGAATTTTTTATAGCTCTTTTAGGATTTTTTCTAACAAGATTTCTGAACTTGATTAGAAATCCAAAGAATTACGTTGATACCATAGGATATTTTTAGAATATTTTATAGTTGCTATTCAGAGAAGGTTGTTGGAAGAGAGAACATGGCTTTGTTAGAATGATTTCTCAGTTTCTAATTTGAATCAGAAAATCCAAGAATGAATTTTAGAATTTTTCTACCAGGACTTCTAACTTCATTAGAAAATCCACGAATTTTTTTATAGAAGCTTTTCTGACTTTGGTCTGAAAATCCACACACAAACTATCTAGAGAGCATTTAGAAATGTTTTTACCAAGAGAGATCAGTCTCAAACAGACAGCTATCTTGAGAAAGAGAACTGTCATGAGCAAACTACAGACACAAGAGCTATCTATAGAGAGCTGTCTAGAGAGTCATCTTGAGTAGAAAATAGGCTATCAGCTTCAAACCCACAATTTGACTTCAGGTCATACTTTTTCTTGCTCTCAGATACCACTTCTCCCAGGAACTCCTTTCTAGGCCAAGACTGCTCTTTGTCAGTGACAGCTTTGTCAGGCTCCAAAGGCTATCAATACATAAAATCTGAAAATCTACACAAAATGGATAATTTTTCTAGATAAATACCACTTACCAAAGTTAAATCATCATCTGTAAATCATTCACACATTCCTATAACCTCTATGAAAATAAGAGACGTGATTAGAAGTATACCAAAGAAAGAAGCCCAAGGCTAGATGTTTTTAACACAGAATTCTACCAAACTTCAAAGAAGAGCTAATACCAATATTTCTCAAACTATTCCATTAAATAGAAACAGAAGGAATATTGCCACACTCATTCTATGAGGTCATGTCACCACAATACCTAAATCACACTCAACAAACAAATGGAACTGCAGACCAATTTCTCTAATATACATTCATGCTAAAATGCACATCAAAATATTCACAAGCTGAATGCAAGATGGCATCAAAAATACCATTCATCATCATCAAGTAGATTCACCACAGGGATGCAGGGAAGGTTCAATACACAAAAATCTGTGAAAGGTATTCTGCCATATAAACAAACTGAAAGAAAAAAAGTCACATGATCATCTCACTAGATGCTGAAAAAGTCTTTGGCAAAACCCAACACCTCTTCATGTTACAAGTTTTGGAGTAATTCAGGGTACAAGGTGAGTCACTAATCATAATAAACACAATATACAGCAAGACAGTAAACAAGATTAAATTAATTGAGAGGAAACTTAATGCAATTCCATTAAAATCAGATACAGGACAGGGCTACACAGTCCCTACCTATCTATTCAATATAGTACTTGCTGTTTTAGCTAGAGCAATAAGAAAACAAAAGGAGATCAAGGGAATATAAATTGGAATGGAAGAAGTTAAAGTATGACTACTCACAGATAATATGATAAAATACATATGTAACTCCCAAAATTTTACCAGAGAAATTCTACAGCTGAAAAACACCTTTACAAAAGTGTTTAAGCAAAATAAACTCAAAAAAAAAATTCAGTAGCTCTTCTTTAAACAGTACATAGGCTAAGAAAATATTGGAGAAATAGCACCCTTTACAGTAGCCACAAATAATATAAAATATCTTGCTGTAACTGTAGACAAGCAAGTGAAAGACCTGTATGACACAAACTTGAAGCCTCTGATGAAGAAAGAAATTGAGGAAGATATGAGAAGATGGAAAGATCTCCCCTGCTCATCAATTAGGAGGATTAACATGGTAAATACAGATGTCTTGCTAAAAGCAATCTGTAGAATCAATGCAATTTCCACCAACCACAACAAGTTTTATAGACCTTGAAAGACCAGTTCTCAACTTCATGTTAAAAAATATATATCCACGGTATGTAAAACAATGCTGTATAAGAAAAGAACTTCTAGAATTATCTTCCTCCTTGATTTCAAGCTATACTACAGAACAATAGTAATAAAAACTGCATGGTGTTACCCTAAAACCAGACATGTGATCAATGGAATAAAATCAAACACTCAAAAATAAACCTTCACACCTATGGTCAATTGATATTTGACAAAGAAGCCAAAACTATACAATGGGAAAAAGGAAACATCTTCAACAAATGGTGCTGAACTAACTAAATGTGTGTATGTAGAAGAATGCAAATAAAGCCATATTTATCACCCTGAACATAACTCATGTATAAGTTGATCAAAGAACTCAACATCATACCTGACACACTAATTATAATAGAAGATAAAATGGGGAACTGCCTTGAACTCATTGACACAGAAGACAACCTCCTGAACAGAACACCAATATCCAGGCACTAAGATCAACAATTAATAAATTTGACCTCAGGAAAGGTAAAAAGCTTTTGCTAGCCTAAGGACATCACCAATAGGACAAAACAGCAGCCTGGAGAATGAGAAAAGCTCTTCACCACCTGTCCACTCAACAAAGGTCTAATATCCAAAATTTACAAAGAACTCAGGAAATTAGATACCAAGCAAAATACGCCAATTAAAAATGGGATACAGAGCTAAACAGAGAATTCTTGAATCAAAAAATAAATTATGGGAAGAAAAAATAAAATAAAATTGTTTCAAAGAAATGATTTTTCATACAAATTTCAGTGTCTACATATATAAACTGATTAATGACTTACATGTTATATATGGTTGATTTATCTTTTTCTGTTTCTATTCAATGTCCTACTTCAATTCTCAGCATTTAGGTCCCTGGTTTCATTTACTCTGTCCAAGATTTATTTTCACTGAACTCATTTTGTTAGAAGAATTTTCTATTGTAAACATCTGTCCAAGGACTAGCAATGTTTTCACTTCAATGTGTTTAGATTCAGTAGCTCAAGTACATGCAGATATCCCTAGTTTTTCATTCAACTAACATTTAATAATGCAGTTACATGACATTACTGCATTTTTTCAAGTTCTCACAGGACATGATTCTATATTAATCTATGTAATAAATGGCAAACATTGTGTTAATACTGTTTATATGTCATAGACATGTTGGTATTGAATGGCTAATGATTATTATCGCATTCTTTAAGGTTTAAAAATCTTCACATGTATGAGACACTTTCATTAGAGAAATTTCACAAATGACCCAACTATAGAATTAACATAGTATGTGAAAATATTTAAAGAAAATGTTTTTCTTCATAACGGGTGATGTCTTGAGTATGTTTTTCATGTATTTCCCAAGGGATTATGTGTATCACATGACAGATTCCAGAAAATCTCTGTATTGGAGACTGATCACGTGATTTTGAGTTTACTGTTTTGATTTACATGAAACAGGACAGTTAGAGAGAACACTGGATATTAAACGTGCTGTGAAATATACAAGGTAAATTAACAGTACTAGAAAAAATTCTGAGAGAGATAACAGACACAAAAAGAAAAAATATGCTGTCTAATCATTTGTATGAGGCATTTATCTGTTACATATTAATGCAGCAGGCTACAACTCATATAGCCACTGATTTCGGGCATAAAGTAATGCCCTGGGAGAGTGAAGAATCACCCTAGGAAAGAGAAATTAAATGTATAGTTATGGATGGATGGGTTGTGAGAGTGAAATAGGAGATCAAATGAGAAATGGAGAGAAGAGGTGAATACAGAAGGGAGTATGGGAATGAACAGCCAAATCTAGGGATCATTTGAGAGGTTGTATTTGAAAACAAGTACAGTTGAAGGTACTTAAAATATTTACATATGTGTTAGAAAGTCTAATTGGATTCACCAAATGATAGGTAAACCAAAATTCAAATGAACATCTGTAGCCAGTAAATGAAAGTTGTATTGTTAAATGGGTTGCATATAATTTTATCCAAAGGGGCCCCATAAGAACACAAACAATCCAGGTTATAGTCAAGGCTATTGGTTTATTTACACAATAACTGAAGACGGCACATCCTAAGTCACTGAGCATAGAGAAGTTAAACTGGCACCTACCTAGAGCCTTTAGACCACTGAATAGTTTTCACAGTATACAGAGATACACACACTGCATACTACTAGAAGAATAAAAGAAAACACCACACAGATTTTTAACCCTGCAATCTATGATGGTGAGCTGCCTGCAGAATACACTGGTACAGTAGTAGCTCAAAATTTGTGGAAATAACAACTCACTATCTGATTCAAATAGAGGCCCACTTCATGATACAAAACCCATGCCTGGCAATTATCTGGTAGCCAAACACCTGAGATTATTAGATAGGCAATACACTTAGGAAAAACTAAATACTACTGTTGTACAAAAGAAACTCAGCAGTGTAATCTATTTGTAATGACAATCTATTATACAAATAGATCAATATTTTTCTCAGCTTTCATCAGAGAAATGTTCTCCTATTCTAAATTAAAATAATAATAGAGGCACATAACTGGACAATAATCAGAGAATGGCAGACATTGAGACATTCCGTTCTAAATTGGTGATCTCTATAAAGATCCCTGGATAAGGGCTAAGGGAACACAGCAGGAAAGTATTCAGAAAATTGTAAGAAACAATGATGGTGGAAGACACTGATGAAAGGAAGCCTTCTCTGTACACCAGGATTTATAAGGTATGAAATTACAGAGAGACTGGCAGCGTACAAAAGTGTTGTATATGTATAAGTCAGACATAGTCTTAGTGCAGCAATGGCAACTATACATATGGCCCATCACTACCACAGAATCTATTTCAAAATAATACCTGCTGGCAATGAAGATTTTATTTTTTCAATGGATTTCAACTGGGTAATCCAATAAAACATAAGGTCCAGCCCTAGAAGCTGAAGGCCAACAAAAAATTAATTCACTGGGATTTTGGAAGGTTTTATTGTCTCACAATGCTTTGTCTTGGCAATTCTTTTAACCTTACATGTCTTAGAGTATATGTTACAGTTTCTAATTTGTTTTAATGGATTGTCTAAGTGTGAAAGTGTGTGTGTGTGTGTGTGTGTGTGTGTGAATGCCTGCAAGTGATTCTTGCAATTTTTCTTTGGGTGTTTATTTAGTTAGTTGTTTCATTGTACTATTTTTTGTTGTTTTTATTGTATTTTATTTTATCCTTATATCTTTTTGTATTATAATGAGAGACAGAAACAGTATGGATTAGTGTTGTTGGGACAGTGAGAGGGAAGTGAAAAGAATTTAGGGATGAAAACATACAAGAATATATTCTAAAAACCAAAACTACTTTGACATTCCATCTTACACCTGACAGAACGCCTAAGAACAATGATATAAGTGGCAGCTCAAGGTAGCAAGGATGACAGGCAAGGAGAACATTCTTTCATTTTTGTTGGAAGATCAAACTTCTACAGCCACTATGGAAATCAATATTCATTCCTTCAGAACGATGGAAATCAGTCTACCTCAAGTTCCAGCTTTACTGCTTTTTGGAATATACCCAAAGTATGCCTCATCCTACCACCAGGACGTTTGGTTAAACACATTCATTTCTGCTCTCCTTACAGAAAGCAGAAACTAGAAACAACCTAGATGTTCCCCTACAGAAGAATGAATACAGAAAATATGATACATTTCCATAATGGAGTATTAATACTCAAATGCTAAAAATGATGTCAAGAAATTTGCAGACAAATATGTGAAAATAGAAAAGATTATCCTGAGTAAGGTATGGTAATCCTAGAAAAATAAATATAGTATGTATTTGTTAAATCCTTATATTAGCTGTTAAATAGATTATAATAAAGATACATCATCTAGTGTTTAAGAACAGAGGAAAGAAATAGGTAGACCAATAGATCTCCACAGGATGGTACAGTTTATGGGTGGACTGAGCCAAGGAGGAGGAAAATAGGATGAACATGTAGGAGGTGGGAGGTGAGATGGAATAGAAGGAGGGAATGAGGACAAGGACAGCTAGAAATAAAGGGCATTGAAGGAGCAACATGGAAACCAGATGCAAAGGAAACATCCTATAACCTAGAAAGACGATCCTAATGATATTTTCATACAGTGAGGGGAACAGAAACCCATTATGTGACATTATGTGATCAATCAGACAAGAAAGATCAAAGACTTTGGGTAAAACCAACACTACTCATATCAAAATATGTGTCCTAAACCTGTTCTTTTACACTCATAAATCAATGCATTATTCAGCCATCATCAGAGAGGTTTCATTCTTTATTCCTGCAGCAAAAAAGAGTAAATACAAAGACAGACATCTGGATGTTATGATATGTGTGTATGTGTGTTTGTTTGTGTGTGCTTGAGAGAGAGAGAGAGAGAGAGAGAGAGAGAGAGAGGAGAGAGAGAGAGCAACAGAGAGACAGAGAGATGGAAAAAGAGAGATACAGAGAGAGGCAGAGATGGAGAGACAGAGAGAGAGAGAATACAATAGACAGCACTAAGTGAGGTGTCTCTACATCTATTCCTTCTCTCAAAGTTTAGGACACTCTATGAAAAATGAAGAAGAAAAAGTAGGGGAGACAGATGGGACAGAAGACAGCAGAAGAACAATGCTTTCTATAAAACATATGCAAGGCTTTGTTTTATACACTGAGACTGCAGAAGGAATCACAGGGCCTACACAGGTCTGCATCCTCTACATATGCACTAGCCTTTCAGTTCAGTGCTTTCATGGGACTCCTAATCAAGTTTCTGATTCTTGAGTACTCTCTTGGAAATTTTATTTTCTACTGTCTTTTCTTATACAGCTTTAATATGATGGTTTTTTTAAAATATTATTATAATTTATTTAATTATATATTGTTGTTCTCTTATATAAACGTTCAATTCTAATGAGAGACAGAAAATGAGTAGATCTGAGTGGGAGAGGAGGTAGGAAGGAATCTGGAAAAAATAGAGGGAGGGGAATTATATTCAGATTATAATGTCTGAGAAAAGGATCTATGGTCAATAAATGGGAGACAGACATTTTAAATAAACACATAGCATGAAATAAATAAAACAAAAGAAATTTAGCAATGATAGAGATTGAGTATGTACTGGAGAAATCAAACATAAACTGCTTCGTCACCTACTATGTAAAACAGCAGCAGCATCCCTGTACTAGCAATAATGATAGAGCATGTGAGGAGTCCAAGTTTTAAGTGAATTCTGCATATGACTGAGTATTGTTAGAAAATGTAAAGAAATGGTGCTAAAATCACTGTGTCCATGGTGAAGGGAAATAGATCATTAATTTGTGAGAAAGGTGACTATTCAGGGGACAATAACTGCAATGGATCAGCAATGTAAGCCAAGGATGATGTCAATATCTCGAGTGTGTAATTTCAAAAGGAAATAAAACCAATAACAATTCTTAAATGTCTAATCAGGGAATAAGAGATAATCTCTTACTTATCTCCAGTGTTTTTCCCATTTGCTTACATATAGCAGACTCCTGAGGAAAAGTTGGAAACTTCTCTGTGAGCCTGTATTTACCTGTCTTGTTGGAAATCTCATTGTCTGCACAGGGAGTACAATCAAAGCAGCAGACAGCCTTGCCTTCCTGGACAGCTTTCCTGAATCCAGGCCCACAGCTCTCACTGCACACAGACTGAGGAGTCTAAGAGAAATGAAAGCTATTAGCAAATGCCTGGACTTTTCTGAAAATTTTGAGTAAATAGAGAATATCTGGGTATATGAACAGTTAATTTTCAAAGGCTTAAACTTACAATTGAAGCTAATGTGGTTTGATATTGCTAATTTAACATCTTTTGAGCTACACAGTCCACATGTTTAAGTCTTGGACCAATTCCTGAAGATGTTGATAAGTATAGGTGATTAAAGTAGTGTACAAGAAAGTCATGATATGCATTCAGATTTAACTTGTCTCTATGCTTACTGGCTACTAGGGGAAACTTTTATATTGAAGAATGGTTCTTAATGTTGACTGACAACTTTACAGGTTTGGGATTCATCATGGAAGTACATCTTTTGCATCTCCATGAGTAGTTTTATACAGGCACCTACCTGAGATAAGAACCACCACAAGATGGGGGTAAGTATTTCACAAGCTACTGTCACTCACAGAATGAAAGGGTGATAGGAGTGAGCAACCGCATTCTTTGTTCTTTAATCTCGCTCTAATACTCAGTCTATGAACATGTTGTCCTCACTTCCTCTGGCTTTTAAAACTTCCTTTACCACAATATAATGAGTGATCACAGAGTCAGTCAAAACAACCTGTCCTACACTCACTTTTGTTTTGTTGACTATTTGCATGAAGTAGCAAGTCAAGCATTACACACACACACACACACACACATCATACCCTTATGACTTTTCAGAGGCTGGGAAGATAAAATGCCACCCTACCTTAATGTAATTTATTCATCTAGGTGACAAAACGAATCTATCAGTGTTCTGAAGCAGTAACTAAGAGACAGTCTTTTTTTAAGAAATGTATGGGCATTACCAAACTTAAAAATGACATATCCATTGACCAGAGTCTAGGAATAAGTAGTCATCTATGTTATCTGTTTTTATGTGATGAAGCTTATTGTTAGTTCAATGTTTATTGCTACTGAGAAAGAGTCCCATGATCATTACATCCTGAGAATTACCTTAGTTTTTATGAAAGGTCAGGGCAGTGAGAGAAGTCACAACTCACCTTTGTAAATCCTGTAGGCCATTGTATCATCTGGTCACATAAAGAGAACTGTAGACCCTCGTGAGCACTTAGAGAGTAGGTTCCTACTTTCACTTTTAATCCAAGACCACTTGGAAAATTCCAAAAATTAAGAATGTCATACTTTGAATCTAAGTTTCTTCCCCCATCGATTACTGTGTGTCCTCTCACAAGACTTTTCATTATCGTGTTCTTTAGGAAAGGGAGAAGCTAAAAGAAATACAAAAACATATGCTGAAAAACATGAGATAGTAAAAGATTTTTTAAAGTACTACAAAGAATCACATTTGAAACAGCTATTCCAATGGAAATGGTACAAGTCATGAAGCTAGGAGAACTCTTTGTCACAGTTCCTTCAAAGGTAAGCCGAATGTTTGGATCACTATCATTCAGTTTCTCTGTTAAGTTGTGGTCTCTGCCTCTTTCATTCTAGGAAACTTTCTGCATTATGATTCATTTTATGTCTTTTCCTGAGAAAATTATGTTTAAGTCTTTAGGAAAGACATAAACTTATGATTCTTTCTGCTTTTTAAAGAAATACCTTTTGGGGGCCCTATTTGGAAGTCTTCTTTATGTCCCATATGATCACAATAACCACAGATAAGCACAAAGCTAGAAATTCTAAGTGAGGCCATGACTCCAGGGATCTTCTTGGGTACCTTCCCATAAGCAAACCAAAACATTATATTTGGAACAGGTTAAACTTAGAAATATTTGACAAACTCCAACTGGCCAAGAGGTTTGGTAACTGACTCCAGATTACTTTTTTTTACAATAAGCCTAGTGCTCTCTGAAAATGTAATGTAAGTGTAGGGCATCATACATGACATAAACATGGAGGAATATAACTCAGTAAGATAGATTGATGAAACTAAAATTTTACTATTTAATAGTAGACATGATAAAATGATATAAATAAAAACATTACATATTAGTATTTCCAATTCATGAAACAAACATTTCAGATATATTCTATTTGTCTGGAGCGCTTTAAAACTGGAAATACTGCCAGCTTAAAAGCAGGCTGTCATATAATAAATATATTTGTTTTGGTGGAGACATTCCTTAAATTCTTCGGAGTTGTAGGGTAGATAATAAAATTTGTTTTATTTGTATTATTTGTTCTTTCAAATTTTGATTTAACTTTTAACCCAAGATATGTAATGAAAAATCAAAAATGCCTGGAGACAAAATGATATTATCTGTATTTCTTAGATAATCATTAGGCTGTCTTTCTTCTGTGGAACTGTATAAATAAAGAACCAACCTGACTGATAGTTAGACAGAGCTTTGTGATTCCCCTGACAACCATGCCAGGGTCTCCTCTCTCGCTGACATATTTTCCCCTCCTGAGGAACACTAATAACCCTCACTGTTGGCCCCTGGCCCTCAGTGCTTTGAAGCCCATGTGATAGGAAGCATCTATAAAGGAGCCATCATAGATGCTGAGTAAATGAAAGACACTTGGATTGAAGTGCTTTAAATTTCAAAAGTCTCATTCTGTACAGGATAAATCTTTGAAATAAACACAGCTAAAACACCAAGACACCAATTTACATGGATTGAATTAACTCATATTTCTTTGAGGAGCTAAACCCACTTATTCACTTTTGGACTATATTTAGAGCTCTGTCCTTAAAAAGAGCGCCTGAAAGTTTGAAGTACACTTTAAAGTGATCCTTCACTTTATAACCTTGTGGTAGTCCTCAGGAGCATTTTGTCTCTTAAAGATGTACTGCTTCGTCCTGTGCTCTGAAAATCTCAACTTTTCACACTGAAGATATTAGGAAAAAAACTGTGAGGCAATGTGTTACATGAATTCAATTATAACTTAAGTTATTTTTCTTGTTCCTGGCACTCCATTTTATAAAGAACATTTACTCAGGATTTAGCATTGACTGCCAGAGAGAGAAACAATATTCTCTCCCTTGCTTACTGACAGCATAGTCTAAAATATAGGATGCTCAATTTGAATCCCTTAACAAATAATAGAAATGCCCCATTGCTAACATAATACATAGCAAGTGACATTACCTGCCAGGGGGAGAATACCATTTCTTCTCCATTGGCATATGATTGTGTCTGTATTTGTTGAAGATGCAGCTCATGGAGACTATAGACCACAGCATACACAGCATTGTATATATTGTAGCCTTCTTCACTCATGGCTGGGTCAAAAAGGTGTCTGGGAAGTAAATCCAAAGAAGCATTGGGTTGGCAGTTCTCCAAAAGTTGACAATCAAATTTAGAAAATGAGCACTTAAAAAACAAGTACCAAAACTTTGGAAGATAATTATCCTCTGGGTATTTGTAGGGATTAACTGTTTGGACAAAATTCATAAACTCAACCACCTCTTCATGGTGGTGTGAAAAAACAAGACTCCCATGAAAGGACTCAAGCATAAAATAATCAGAGTGGCTATCAACATCCCATGAAGAGTTCAAGATCCAGACTTTCCATGTCACTAACATTTGTGCAATATGTCGCATTAAACCTTGTACAGAAATTATGTCTCCATAAATAACTATGACATTTGCTGATGATTCCTCAATCTTCTCCATATTTTTCCATAATGCATTGGAATATGCATTCCATGTGCCAGAGATCATTTTCAAAAAGGCTATACAGATGCCATGGCTCTCCATATTTTCTCTCAAGTCTGATAGTATCTGAGTCCCTCTGTGGTCATCTGGGAGGATCAGACCAACCCAGGTCCAGCTGAAATGAAGCATCAAAAAGACTATGGCAAATGACAAAGATGTGTCCTTGTGAGCCATCTGATAGAGAGAATTAAACTGACCTCAGTCATTCAAGATAGAATCAAAAGGTCCAAAAGTGACCTGAAGTGATAACAAAATACATTGGCATCAGACACAATCCCAGATTGAAATCAACACATGGAAACAGTCAAGATGAAGATAGTCTTGTTCTGTAAACCCATTACATTTTTTCTACAGAAATTGCTGATAGGTATTCAGTTCCAATAACATACCTGGTCGTACTCACATCTAATTTCATTCTATTTTAAGCAATTGAAATATAGATCTAATATAAAGTATCTTCTTACTTTTCTTTGATAGGTTATTAACTCCAGTGCCCCTATTTTATGTTTATAGACATCTATAATATCAACAAATGATACATGTCTCGTAGTACCACATCCCATTCCTCACCTGAGGTATTTTGTAGAGTTGTAGTAGTGTTCCAATGTGGGCAGATGCCGACCATGATGGTCCTGTGATTACAGCAGGTGACTTTCTCTTGTGTCCACAGTCACAATTAGGAAGGGGACTACTCATCCCTGTGTGCCAAAGAAAGGCACTAAGAAGAATATTCTTTTCAGTATATGGAATATTATAGATATCATAACCAAGAGTTGTATTGGGTAGAAGATGAGGGTTTCTGTTGATCTCCTCAATGGCAAACATAAGAGCCAGAACAAACTGGTAGTTCTTAAACTTATACCTGCATAGATTTCACAAAATTACCCAGGAGGAAGCCATAGACCATACAATTTTTCTATTTATTGCAGTGGTTTTATAGTGTAAAAGGCAATGTTTCTGTGAAATGATTATTATAATATCTTCTCATGAATGACCAGGATTAAAATGGGCATTTTAAGCAGATGAGATTGATATTGTCCTACACTCATTAATTATGGTCTCTGTGACTCTAATTCATCATTGTATTGCTTCATTTATCTTTCATGTGTATAAAAAAAAAAACTGTCCATTAATTGGGTTTTGAAAATGATCAGAATTCCTGTTGTTTAGATCTTGGCCTTTTGGTTTCTACAATTATGAAAAGACAATATATCTTGATCCAATCAACCACTTTCCTGTGACAGTATCTACCTTAAAATTAGCACAAAATTAATTCATATAATACATTACCACAGATGTCATTTCTGTGACTTTTTAATAAGGCAGTCTGGAACACACCATGTAGAACTGGCTGATGTGGAAGTATTGGCAATCTTCCTGGCTCTGCCTCTCAATTGATTCTAGTAGTTTATGTGAAAACATACCCAAATTTATTTACTTTTGTGAATATTTATGAGTTATGTGTATTCCTTCTGTAGATGAATCATTTTGTGCAGGTACAGTTTCATCAGTTTAATGATCTATGAGTGCAAGGCCAGAGAAGGACATCTAGGGTCAGTCCCAGCTATCCACATGATTTCATCTGGGGATTTTAATCATTTGTTTAGTTATTGACTCACTGACTAACTTATTTAATTGATTGAGACAGAGTCTGACCATGTAGACTTGGCTAGCCTGGAATACACTCTGTAAACAAATTTGACCTCAAAATCATGAAGACATTCTACCTCTTCTTCCCAGTGCTGCAGAGAAGAGAGAGTATTATTCCAACTGACTTCACAGTTCCATTATTGTTTTCAGCACATAAGCCTGGCACTCTAACCACCAAACTTGCAGGTATTAACCTCTCCCTATTGTATCCTCCATATGATCATTAGAATATAAGAGTACACATTCATGATCCTTGGGAGGTCTGAACTAAGGTCCTCAAACTTGCACCTAGAACAGTTGACCTTGTTAGGCCACTGTTGATTTGTCTAATTATAGGGTGATAAGAGAAAAAATTAGACCTTTAATGATGCCAAAGACCCACACACAAAGAAGGAGCATTGCAATTTAGTGTCAAAGTATGCTGTTCCCAAAGGAGTTTCCTTAAAATTGTATTTAGTAAATTGTTCTTAAGTTGGATAAGAAACATTTCATACAACATTTTCATGGTTTCTATAGAAAAACAGCATTATGTTTGTATATATAAACATATGTTCCATAATATATATATATATATATATATATATATATATATATTATGGATGAAGAATATTTCTCCACTAAATGTACTTAAAAAGAAAAGAAACAGGGCATCTTTAGATGTAGAGGTTTTCTGCAGAATTCTGGCATTTTAGTCACTTTTTTTAAATTTTTGGTTTTGTCCTTTTTTTTTGTTTGTTTCAATGAATGTTTGTATCTCTGATAATTTGTCCTTCTCCACTCCTTTTCTAAAACTTCTTTTTTCCATTCATGTAGCTTCCATAGGCCACATATCTGATATACATGATGCATGATGGCACAACAAATATTGTCTTTGTTCCTCCCTCCTCTATACTCCTTTTCTTAGAAGCTGCTAAAATTTATAAATTGCATGCCCCGAGGTGTGTTTCTTTTAAACCAAGTGGATTTTTCTAGTAACATCAAACAAGATAAAACAAAAGATTTCATGTGTATCATAACTTAAAACAAATATGTATCGATGCACTTGTATTTATTTGGATGAAATCACGGCAATCACAAAACTCATAAAGAGCAGGAGAGACTAGAGCAACAAAAACAAGAGTGCAGAGAGTGGCTATGAAAATAATTTAACTAAAAATATTTGGAAGAAGTAATAAATTATGAAGGAAGCTGAGGAGAAGGGCGAAACCATGGAATGACCAGCAGTCTCAACAAATCTGGACCCCTGAGATGTCTCAGACACGAATCCACCAAACAGGCAGTATGCACGGCTGATATACGTCCCCCAACACATATAGAGCAGAGGACTGCCTGGTCCTGATTCAGTGAGGGAAGATGCACCTAACCCTTAAGAGACTTGAGGCCGCAGGGCAGTGGTGGCCCACGCCTTTAATCCCAGCATTTGGGAGGCAGAGGCAGGCAGATTTCTGAGTTCGAGGCCAGCCTGGACTACAGAGTGAGTTCCAGGACAGCCAGGGCTACACAGAGAAACCCTGTCTTGAAAAAACCAAAATCAAAAAAAAAAAAAAAAAAAGACTTGAGGCCCCAGGGATTGGGAAGGTCTGGTGGGGTGGGGTGGGATGTGGGTGGGGACATTCTCTTGAAGACAGATAAAGTTGGAGGTATAGGATAGGGAGGAGTCAGGTGGCAGATGGGGGGGGATGAAGACTGGACTGTAAAAAAAGGATTAAAGAATAATAATAAAAAAAGAATTCTCAAATCCAAAACAATAGAAACGAAAGTGAACCACACTTAAATCCGTTGTTCTCAATGAACATCTATACAACTATAACAGCCATTCTGAGTCACATTAAGAAAATCGAACTTCATACATCTTTCTTACTCTTTATCTAGATATATATCAGGAAGACCCAAGATTGCATCCTGTAGAACTTGATGGAAAGACTCCATTGCTGGGGACACTACATTCTTGAACCACAAAACATGGAGAAATCATGCAGTTAATCGCTTACTTAATTTCTCCTGGCTAGATTTCATTTGTACTGTAAGAGGCTATGCTTGCTACCAAGGAAAATAAAATAATCATCATTCTCCCTAAGCTGTGAACTACGAGGGATGCAGTAATGACTGGGTTTATCTGATAGGCCTAAAATGGACACACATGTTACATGTGGATCCAACCTTTGTCTGATTTAATGTAAGATACATTCCATAGTATAGAAAACATGCATTACACTATGAAGATGGCAAGACTCTGTGATAAAGTAAGTCATAGACCCATAGGGATAGCTTAATAGTCTTATTATGCTAAAGTACAAAATCAACCACAAATGATGTATTGATGTACCGACCATGGATTAGTTCATCCATTAGCTTTCCACATAGATTCTTTTTACAGTAAATGGCAAATAATAATAAACCAATGACTGATCATGGTATAGATAATAACAGACTATATGGTGCTAATCCATAAATGTGGGTTAGACATCATACCCCTACCAACAAGGCTGAGTGGTCATGGCAGAAAAAGAAGTGGGAAGATTATAAAGACCAGAGGCTGTGGAGAATCTCAAGGAAACAATATTTTCAGTCCACAAGAGTTGTACATTTGGACCCAGCATGATTATGAAAGCATGTACAAGACCATGTGTGTACAAGTAAGACAAACTACCAACATGGAGGATATAGGCATGAAACGTCATCCTGAGCCAAGATACTATTGAGATTTGATAGTTACAAAGTGAGAGACAGTCAATTTCTTCACCGCTGTGCCCCTTAGATCAACCATACTCAACACAAGCTTGAAGTAATAGTAACACTTATAGAACACAAAGTGTACTTGACTGGAAAAAATAAAAGAAACAAGTTTCTTCGGTAAGAGGATAAGGATCAAAAGAAGGATATAAGAGGATGGAGTGGTGTGTGTGAATATGATCAATATGTTTTGTGTGAAACGAGTAAAGAATTAAATGCTTTCCAAGGCAAAAATAAATTGAAAAAGTATGTGTAATGGAGGGGCATTTTGTCAGAATTGTGAGAAACGAAACATAAATATAGTTTTTAAGTCAGTAGACAGTATAGATTTAAATGCAAACCTATATAAATGTGGTACGTATCATTTTGATAATTTCATACATGTAAGCAAAGTCTTACAAACACATTATCCAGTGCAATCACCACTATGTATTTTATGATGAAGCAGCTAAGGGGATTCAAGCTACCAAACATAAAGCAGTGATAGGGAAATAGGGTCTTTATTTCCAAGATTTATTTTAGATTCATATTTTGAGGAAACACAGGATTTCATAAATATGTACAATTCATAGATGATAATTAAAACTGTTTAAATTCAACACATTTTACTTGATACTTTATCATTTTATTCATTCAGTGAGTTTAAAATCTGCATTATGTAGATTTTTTAAACATTTATTTTAATATATGTAATCTCTTTATTTTCTTATAATGACCAGATTATTTTTCTTTTTTCTCACATTTTTCTTTTTTTGCCTCATATTACTACCCATGGAGAACCATGTTCTTTGTCTTTCTGTCTCTCTCTCTCTTTTTCTTGTGTGTGTGTTTGTGTATATAGGAAACAAATAGGAAAATTGATAAAGGAAACAAACAGTTATTTCAAAAAATGGAAAACCTGGGTTTGATGTATACACCATTAATACCACTGCCCAAGAGGCAAAAGAGGTAGATGTCTGATTTCAGTGTTATCCTGTTGTACATAGAGAGCTTCAGGACAGCCAGGGCTACTCAAGAAATCCATGTGTCAAGGGAAAACAAAGAAAAAAGGAACAAGCAAACAAAGAAAGAGAGAAGTAAAAATATTTTATTGAGAATAGGGGTGCATGCTTTGAAGCTTAGCTCTTGGTAGGCAGAGGCACACAGATCACTGCAAGTCTGGTGTATATAGTAAGTTTTAGACATCTATTTTTATATTCTATATTTATTTCTGCAAGTGATAGTTTGAGGTAAATGGCAGAAAACAGTCCACAGTACTGATAATGACTGCTATCAGCACTCACCTATGCAAACCATGACAAAATCTCTTACATCAGAGAGGGTGGTGCTTGAAGTACTGCTTTTGTTTGTGTTTCCAGTTGTCCTGGAAATTACCTTTGTATATCACACCTTCTTTATAAATTGTCCAGAGAAAAAGGGAGCTAGCAAACACAACCCAAGTGCCAGTTAAAGAATAAAGTGTAGATAACAAAATATCAGTGAATACAATAAAGCAGACACCACAGTGGTCCTTCTCATATAGAAGAAGACAGTCGCAATACATGATAGACCTCCATGAAAGGATTTAAAGAATACTCAATGAACATTCTGACTGTGTATGAAGAAAAGATTACAGGGATGAAGTGCATGGAAATTGAGACCTCAATTATAAGGCCTTAGGCAAGAGTGGAGAAATGTGCTCAGGATCAAGGTATACTTAGGGATAGATCTCTTATCACTGCTGAGACAGAGAATGATAAAATGGACAAATCAATCTCAGACCACTATTAGACACCAGAGCATTGTCCTGGAAAACTTGCAGGAGCTCCATTTTTCTATTCTATTACTTGGGAAAATATAATACAAATATAAGTGTACACAGAAAAAATATTTCTGGTAAGTATATAAGATAATATTGTTAATATTTTATAGTGAAAATACTCTTTTCCGGTAATGAACTACTTTGATTTTATTTCTGACTGTGCAAAACTTGATTATAAAAATGAATAATTTAATAGGATAAAATCCTTTCATTCATCATGGAAAAAGCAACTCCTTATGGCTCATGTACCTGAAAGTACATTCTTTGCACATATGGCCCTGTTGTTGCTTGATGTACAAAACACCACATGCACATGTACATTGGTGCCTGGGCTGCTGAAATTAGAGAAAAGAGGAAAAGGGGTTGAAGAAGCAGCCTTAATTATAAAGAAACATAAGGAGCTTCATCCAGCATCCAATGTCCCTAGGCTGCTAGGCATATAACTCATATTTGTGATGTTATTTAAGATGTGATCCTTAAGCAATGGAGTCTACCATGAGTTACCTCACTGAGATATGAATTGTGGCATATGGACATAAAATTTTGAATCAGTGGCCATCTTTGTTCTGTTAGTCTCAAACAAAATATGTCAAGACCCCAAATACCTCATGATGTTTTACTTCTGCACATATTTCTTCTGCTACTGTCTTTGATTTTTTACTTAACACCCCACCAAGGATTTAACAGTTACACAGCAATGTCACACTGAGCACAATTCACATTCCTAAGTAGGTTTTCTTTCTTTCTTTTTATTTGTTTTCTTCCTACTGATTTTCTCATATGTTTACAGACATTTACAAGCTCAAGTTTTCTACTTCATGGTCTTTTCCTCAGATCCATAGAGATTCCTGATATATGATTTGGATAAGCACACTTTGTCTCTTCTATAAAGAGAAAGACTTAATTGTTGTAATTACTTTCCTAAGAAATTAGATTTTTCTGATCTTATTTCTTAATGTTTCAAATTCCAGAAAAGCTTAAAACACTCTTAAGTAGCCATCTTCCCAGATAGAGTATTTTGGGAGCACACAAACATAAAGGAGGAAAACCACTAGAAACATATATGGCAACCAGATAAACATTTAAAATCTATTTAAGAATAAAAAAGTTTAGAACAAAAACAAAACAAAACAATGAAATAAAAAAGAAAGAAAAAATACACAAAGACATCTCTAGAGCAGAAATTGCTTGCCAATTTTAGTGGTGACAGTGCTCTTCTGAAATCAGCTACTGTAACATAGTCAGTACTTGTCACTCTAGCAACATTCTATGCACTCAGGAGTCTCTTCACTCAGTTACATCATCTCTTCCCTCAAGAGTATATGTGGACTTCAAGAAAACCCAGAAAGTCAAAGTCATACTTAGATTAATGTATCCATAGTCTGAAATCATAACTCTGATAATATTCAAATTATCTGGTGTTACATGAATGACAAAGCAATGATCATGGATATTAAATAACAACAGGGGAAGCAAAATGAATAACATCAAATTTACCACTTTTTTAACTTAAAGAAAAAAAGAAGTACACAAGAAAATACACTTTAAGAGATCTGAGAATGGAAAAGGATTGTTAAAAACTAAAGGAAGCTTTAATCCCTACATCCAATAAATCATAAAAATTCTGAACTCTTTGAATGAATAATTATACTTACTGTATATGAATATCTTGGTAACTATATGGCATATATTTATCAGAAACTTTGTTACCTGTGTAAAAAATATGAAGAGGGAAAAACGCACCAATTGTCACATCTCCTTGGTGGTAAAAATATTCCTTGCTTGTTACATAGCATTCATTGTCAGTAAAGGCACACACAAAATTGGGAATATACAGGAGTTCAAGAGTAAAAATCCAGAACATCCTATTGGCATATATTTCTGCCCAGCCATAAGACAGATAGATACATATCCACTGATGCCCAGTAGATATATATTTAGTTCACGTGTTTGTGAACATTTTGTGTTTCTGACTATCAATGAGTGCCTCTGTGATGTCAATCACCCACAAGTTGTTCAGGATATTTCTCCACTGCCAATGAGAGTTGTGGAACTCTTTCTTCCCTTAGGCTCTGCATCTGAGGCCCAGTGTTCGCCTTAAAAACAAGTCAGAAAATATGTTTTGGATCTTCTATTCTAGCCAGAGGCACCATGATTTCAGCCAAGAAGACAGCAACTTCCTACTGGGCTGTTTTGGCCAAGTTTAAAACTTTTAATACAATAATTTTGGCTGATGAAATAATGCTATATCAGAGGTTGCTATGTTACATGAATTGGAAGAAGGTCTGAAACTGTCCACACTAGTCATGCACAGGACATATCAATGGGCCATGGTATTACAAACAAAAGACAACTTTTGAATTTTACTCTTCCTACCTACTGACTCCTGGCTCAGAATTTTCATCTATGATATATTTTTATCTGCAGAAAAATATGATGCCTGCATGCAACACAACCAGCTTATTTCTCACTTTGCAAAGTTAATAGTTTTGCTGCATTTCTCAATTCCAAATTATCTACTTAATATCAATGAGAAAAAAGTCTCATCTTTATATTCTGAGATTTGAACTTCTCTACTCCTACTCTTTCTTTAATCCAAGGTTAATCATTGAATAGGTGTGTCATGGTTATCCATTCCTGCACCTATAGCAGTATATTCACACCCTGCTTTCATGCTCTGAAAACAATAGGGTGTTTCTCATTTATATAAAATGTTTGATAAGTTAAAGGCACCCCAGTGTGTCCTTTCATTTAAGGTACTGAGGAAATCGATCTTCAGCAGGGCTCTGTTTCTAGTCACCAGCAGTTTTGGACAGTGAATGTACAATGTATTGTGATACTGTAATGAAAGTGTGTCTCCCCAAAACTATTGACTTTCCTACACAAGAATGGGAGAATAGGTTAAACAAAATCGCAAATGAAACAAAAATAAAAGTGCTATCAATAAGAAATGTTTAGCTAAGTACCCCATTTTTTAATAGGGTTATTTGGTTGTCTAGAGTCTAATTTCTTGAGTTCTTTGTATATATTGGATATCAGTCCTCTATTGGATGTGGGATTGGTAAAGATCTTTTCCCAATCTGTTGGTTGCCATTCTGTCCTATTGACAGTGCCCTTTGCCTTACAGAAACTTTGCAATTTTATGAAGTCCCATTTGTCAATTATTGATTTTAGAGCATAAGCCATTGGTGTTCTGTTCAGAACTTCTCCCCTGTGCCTAGGTATTCGAGGGTCTTCCCCACCTCCTCTTCTATTAGTTTCAGTGTGTCTGATTTTATGTGAAGGTCCTTTATCCACTAGGACTTGAGCTTCGTACAAGGAGATAACTACCTGAGGACCCAGCTATACCATTTCTGGGCATATACCCAGAAGATGCTCTAACATATAACAAGGACATATGCTCCACTATGTTCATAGCAGCTTTATTTATAATAGCCAGAAACTGGAAAGAACCCAGATGTCCTTCAACAGAGGAATGGATACAAAAAATGTGGTATATTTACACAATGGAATATTACTCAGCTATTAAAAACAATGCATTCAAGAAATTCTTATGTAAATGGATGGAACTAAAAATATCATCCTGAGTAAAGTAACCCAACCACAAAACAACACACATGGTATTCACTCACTGATCATTGGATTTTAGCCCAGAAGCTTGAAATACCCAAGTTTCAACTCACAGACCACATAAAGCTCATGAAGAATGAAGACCAAGTTGGGGGGTGGGGGCTTCAGTCCTTCTCAGAAGGAGTAACAAAATACTCAAGGGAGCAAATATGGATACAAAATGCAGGACAGAAACTGAAGGAGTGGCCGTCTGCAGACCAGTCCACCTGGGTATCCATCCCATGTGCAGTCACCAAAGGTAGATGTTGATGTGGATGTCAGGAAATACATGCTGACAGGAGCCTGATATAGCTGTCTCCTTAGAGGTCTGCAAGAGTCTGACATATTCAGAGGCAGATGCTCACAGCTAACCATTAAACTGATCATGGGGTTCTCAATAGAGGAGTTAGAGTGAAGACAGAAGGAGTTGAAAGGATTTGGGACCCCATGAGGAGAGCAACAATACCAACCAACCAGAGCCCCCAGGGTCTAAACCACCAGTCTGGGAGCGCTTAGGGAGGGACCCATGGCTCCAGCTATATATGTTATAGGTGGGAGAAATGATCCTTGGTCCCATAAAGGCTGAATGTCGTGGGGGTGGGGGAATTCAAGGGTGGGGAGGTGAGGTGGAGGGGGGTTAGGTGAGGGGACACTCCCATAGAAGCAGGAGGAGGGGTGATGGGATAGGGAGTTCCTGGGAGGGAGGGGGGAAATGGGGTAATAGGAGAACATCTGAAATGTAAATAAAATTTCCAATAAAAAAACAAACAAACAAAGAAAAAGCCTGTCAATCAATAAAAAGAAAGAAAGAAAATGATCCCATAGGCTACCATGATTCCTGCTTTGATAATAATTGATTATATCTGAATTGTAAGTCAACTCCAATTAGAGGTTTTTTTTAATACAAGATTTTGTGTGCCTGTGGTGTATCATTACAGCAACAAAACCCTAAATACTTTGATATTTTTATTTTATACTAACTAGAATAGCTGTGATAAAAAAAAAAAAAAAAAAAAAAAACCAGATGATACCAAAAGCTTGTGGCAATTCTCTTGCTGTGGAAGCCCAGGCCAGGCAGTGCTTTTTTGGTTCACGCTTGAAGTAAGTGCTGGGAGAAGGACATCAGTGGGCGCAAGATGTGCTCTTGTGAGATAACATAGTCTTTTCTATAATAAGATGGTCATCTGTATTAAGGCTAAGTTACTATTCAGCTATTAAGAAAAGAGGACATCATGAGGTTTACATGCAAATGGATAGAACTAGAAAATATCATCTTGAGTGAGGTGACCCCGTCACAAAAGTACATATATGGTATGTACTCACTTATAAGTGGATACTAGCCAAAAATATTATAGCATACCCAGTATATAATCCACAGAACTCAAGAAGGTTAACAAGCTGGAGGACTCAAGTGAGGATACTTCAATCCCACTTGGGAGGGAGCAGAAAGCAATTACAGATTGTAGAGGGAGGTAGGGTCCTGGGTGGGATAGGGGACAGGGCAGGGAAAATGGGAATATGATCAGGTAAGTGGGAGTTAAGAAAACAGTAGTGGATCTCTGAGCTCCAGCAGAATGAATGGAAATGTGCAACCTCAGGGACTGGGATGCAGTGTAACCCTTTAGAGTGTACCAGAGACCTGGGAGGTGAGATATACTCAGGACTGAAAGGGAGGGACCTTAGATGAAATGCTCATCAATGGGGAGATGGAACTTGTATAGTCCACCTCCTGTAGAAAGACAGGACATCTAGTGTAGGGATGGGGTTTCCATCCCACAGTCAAAAACTCTGACCCAGAATTGTTCCTGTGTAAAAGAATTGCAGGGACAAAATCTGAGAAGAGGCTTGAGGAAAGAAGGTCCAGTGACAGGCCCAACTTGGGATCCATCTCAAGGGGATGTGTCAAGGCCTAACACTCGCACTGATGCTATGGTGTGCTTATAGACAGGAGCCTAGCATGGCTGTCCTCTGAAAGGCCCAACAAGCAGCTGACTAAGAAAGATGCAGATACTTATGCCCAACCATAGGAGTGAAGTTGGGGTAACCCTGTGGTTAAATTAGGGAAACGCTAAAAGAATTTGAGGAGGAGGGCAACCCCATAGGAAGACTACCAGTCTCAACTAAACTGGGTGCCTGAGATCTCTCAGACACTGAGTCACCAAGCATGCAGCATATACCAGCCAGCCCAAGGTCCCTGACACATATACAACAGAGGACTTCTTTTCTGGTCTCAGTGAGAGAAGACTTGCTTAGCCCTAGAGAAACTTGAGGCCCCAGGTATTGTGGAGGCCATGTGGAGTGGGGTGTGGTGATGAGGGGTGGATAAGGTGTGGGATGGGTCTAACTGGTCCAATTTCAGACCCATACCATGGGCAAGTACCAATCTCTAACATTATTAATGATACTCTTTTATGGTTGCAGACGGGATCAAGTTGTCCTTTGAGATTCTCCACACAGCAGCTGACTCAAACAGATACAGACAGTCACAGAATAACTGTGGATGAAGCTTGAGGACTCTTATGGAAAAATAGGAGGAAGGGTTGTAATTCCTGAACAAGATAGGAACTCCAAAAAAAGACTAAGAGTAAGTTTACCTGGAACCTTGGGCTATCAGATTCTGAACCTCCAACCAAAGAATATACATTGGCTGGACCTAGTCGCCCTCTACCACCCACTCATGCACACATGTAGCAGATGTGCAACTTGGACTTCATATGGGTCCCAAACAACTGGAAGGAGGCTATCCCAAAAGCTGTTGCCTGTGTGGGGGATATATAATTCTAACTAGGCCACCTTGTCTGGCCTCAGTGGGAGAGGAAGCACCTAGCCTTGCAGTACCAGTGTTGGGTGATATTCAGGGTATACCACCTGCTCAGAGGAGAAGGGGAGGAGCCAGTGAGCCACATGTAAAGTGAATATGTAAAAGTAATAATAAGAGTAATAAATAAATAAACTGTAACATTCCCATAGTTGTGAGATTTATATTGTTTCTTCTATTTCACTTGAGGACATGTTACACATTAAATTGTTCATGTCATATTGCTGTTTCTTTATTAGGATATACACATACGTGTCTATATATACGTTTATATACATATATATGCATATATTTTATTAAGAGATTCATCCATTTCTTAGGTTTTAGGTATTGGCCTTATTTCAGGGAAATGGATGGAACTAGGAAGAATCATCCTGAACAAGGTCATCCAGAAAGACAATTTTCATGTTTTCTCCTATATGTGGATGCTAGATTTTAAGATGTAGCTACCTGTTTTTTGTGGAACATTTACAGATTAAGTAGTTCGTGTGTGAACAGTCGAGATGTAACATTTTTCTATGTCATAATTTTGTAAGTGGTAATTTTAAATACTTTTATATAAAGAAGGAGAAATTAGAAGTGGATTTGGTCAGTAAAGGGAGGATAGAGTAGAGTAGAAAATAGGAAAGGGAGAACTAGCACTACAGGCCTTTGTAGTAGAAATTATTAAAACCGCCAAATTTGTGGCTGTAAGATCTCCTACCCGAATGAGACCAGTCAAAGAAAAACACAACTAAATAATTATGGTATAAATTGCATGCCTAGATTGGGCAGATTTACCACTACACTACTCTAATCCTCAGCTATGAGATGCCTTATAACTTGAGGTTCATCCAGGGCTCGTGGTTGTCCTTCCACCTCCTCTGGCTCCGGCTCCTTCGTCGTCAGCTTCCTTCCAACACTGGCTTCCTTCTGCCTGCTTCCTCCTGCTGCTGCCTCTGTTTTTTCCTGCTTCTGTTTCTGCCTCTTTTTATATCGAATTCCTCTCACTCTCTCCTCCCCTAAGCCTTTTTCTCTGCCTTCCCTTCTACTGCCCAATCTCTGGCTCTAGCCTTTATTTTACAGGTTTTAATTGGACAGAAGGTTTACAAGATGTCACCTGTGTACAGATTCAATCATCCTCTGCAGCCCCTCCCAGAAGGGTGGAACTAGGATCAAAATACAAGGCTGAGGCTATCCACTGGGAACTAGGATCAAAATACAAAGCTGAGGCTATCCACAACAGGCCTTTTCTTTTATGAGCTCAAATTATATGAATATAAGTATTGCCTGTATGTGTAGGGTATGTGTAAGTATGATCAGAAGATTTTTCTCAGAATCTTCTTCCAACTGCTTGTGTCCTGGGTATTAAACTCTGATCATCTGAAGGTGAGCCTCTTGATATGCTTCTCTTTGGACCACAAAAGCATATTCTGTAGAAGCTTACTAAAATATGTACATGTATAAAATTTATTTAAATCTCATATCTATGTATTGTTGAAGACAATATCCTAACTTGACACCACATATCAATAAATAAAGTCGATGATAGACCCTGGGATGCGTAGTTTGGTGTTGCTATCTTTTATTTTCACTTTGAACCAAAATATCTCCTTTCTTGGTATAGGAGAGCTTATTATCCCATCTCATGGTGGATTTTTCTACATCCCTATGTATGCAGCTATAGTAACCGGCTATATACTGTATTTAATCATTATAAATGGAGGCTGAACACAGCTGCAGAACTGCAGAGTGACATGCTCTTTTACATTCCATTTCCCTGAGATTGTTATTTAAAAACAAAAACCACTGATATATGTATTTGAAATAATCGACAAAATGTAAGGGGTAGCCACAGTTGAAAATACTTTTCACACTAGGTAAGTAATATATTTTGCCATGGCCAAGACACAGCAAGAAAGTGATGCCTCATCTGTGTTTCCAATTTCATTTGTTTTCCATGTCCTCTTCCAAAAATCTATCATGTTGCAGGTCTGTGGTGAAACCCAGGATTAATTAGAGTCTCTCTCATGTTTGTTTTCGACAGTGACAATGCCTCTTTTGATTCACTGTCAAAAGTACTATCTACTCAAACCTAAATATGACATCACTGCATCCAATTTAATTCCTTTAGTTGCTACTGAATACACTTGAACTCCAACCACCCACCATATCTTTGTTGACATTTTTTGGTTGAGTAGAGCCTGCAAATGTGATTAAGTAGAAGGACTTGTTGTCCTCTAGTCATTCATTAGCTCATTGGTTCAACAATGTACTACACAATCAAGCAAGTGATGTTACATTTCATTGAAAACCCCTCCTGTATTATTTGTCTTGCTTCTCTGAAAGAATATCCTAATATGAATTCAGATTTCACTTCAATATTCCCAAGAAACTTTTCACCTTTACCTTTTTACCTTGTCTTTTTACATGGCAGTAATATTTTCAGAGATTAAGGTTGTCTGCCATGCATATCAAGTGGCAGAAATGAAAGAAGCAAAATTGAGAGTGTTCATGTTTTCCTATTATTGCTAAATTAACACAATTTATATTGCAAACAGTACTATATTACAAAGAAACATACAGAAGATGACACAAGAACAATCTGACCCTTGGAATACCAAGGGCAGATGAAAGTGTAATGTATAACAGGCTTCCATCTCAAGGAAGCTAGATGGTTTCAAGATGCATGGGCTTATTACTCAGAATTGCCTGCAACTGAAATACACTATATCTAAGCATATTCTAACACTTTTCTAAGACCAGATAGAAATGTTGTATACAACAGGCATGTCAACCTCTAAGATGAAGGAATTTGAAATTTCTTAACAATAAACTGCTAATATGTTCTCAAATATTACTCTAAGATGTATTTGTGTAACAAAAATATCTTTGAATCACAGCATTTCATTTTCTCATAAACATGGTCTAATGATCATATAAAATATGTGGTAGTTGGAATAAGAATGCTCCCATAGGCTAATATAGTTGAATGTTGGTTTCATAATTATGTTTGGGTAAGGAGGTATATTCTTTCAGGAGTTGCTGTAGCCTTTTATGTGTTGGGGGTGTGTTGTATTCTGAAAATGGGTGTTGAAATTTTAAAAAGCCTGTGCCGAGTTATCTCTCTCTTCTCTTCTCTTCTCTTCTCTTCTCTTCTCTTCTCTTCTCTTCTCTTCTCTTTCTTCTTCTTCTTCCCTTCCCTTCCCTTCTTCCCTTCCCTTCCCTTCCCTTCCCTTCCCTTCCCTTCCCTTCCCTTCCCTTCCCTTCCCTTCTTCCCTTCCCTTCCCTTCCCTTCCCTTCCCTTCCCTTCCCTTCCCTTCCCTTCCCTTCCCTTCTCTCTCTCTCTCTCTCTCTCTCTCTCTCTCTCTCTCTCTCTCTTTTGTCTCTTCTGACTGCCTTTGGATTACCACATAAATCTCTCAATGAATGTTCCTATGCCATGACTATCTGATTTCTACCATAATTATCATAGTGAACTAACAATCTAAATATGTAAAGATGCCTTCAAATTAAATAATTTCCTTCATAATTTTCTTAATCACAGCAATAGAACAGTATATAAGTCAAGAGAAAACTGGGAAGTTGAAAACAGACTGGTCAGAATAGCAAACCCCAGAAAACTAAAGATAAAGAAATATTCTATCTCAAAACAAACAATGAAGTGAAAACAGGAAAACAAACAAAGAAACAGAAACCAAAAGGCACCAACTCATCACTGGAGACACTACAGTCACAAAGGTCCACAATGGAAAAATGGATAATGAAAGTGTGGTTCTTGTAGGCAAATGGATGTATCATCCAGAGTGTGATAACCTAGTCTCATTAGAACACAAACGGTATATACTCATTGAAGTGGATATTAGCCAACAATCTTGTAATACCAATGATACAACTCACAAACAATATGAAGCTCAAGGAGGAAGAACAAAGTGTGGATCATTCAGACATATTAGAAGGGGGGACAAAATAATTATCGGGGGTAGAGGGCAGAAGGGATATGAGAGGGAGATAGGATGGAGAGGGAAAAAGCAGGCAGGACCAGGTGTGAGAAGAGACGGGGAAGAAGAACAGAGGGCCAGAAAATTAAATGGAGGTGTGGAGCAGTGGGGGATAGGGAACTGGGGATAGCCACTAGAAAGTCCCAGATGCCAGGGAACAAAGAGGTTGCCAGGACCCAAGTGGGATAACATTGACTAAAATACCCAACAAAGGGGGATACAACCAGTAGAACCCATATCCAGTGGTTAGGCATGGCCCCTGTTTGAAGGATTGTGCCACCCATGCATCTCAAGATATTACCCCAGAATTGCTCCTGTGTAAAGGAAATAAATGCAGGGACAAAAAGTGGAGCAGAATCTGAAGGAAAGGCCATTCAGAGACTGCCCCACCTAGGGACATGCCATCTGCAGACACCAAATCCAGACACTATTGCTGATGCAAAGAAGCACTTACTGACAGGAGCCTGGCACAGCTGTCCCCTGAGAGACTCTACCAGAGCCTGACCAATACATATGTGGATGCTCACAACCAACCAACATCAGACTGAGCACAGGGACACCAATGGTGAACTTAGGGGAAGAAATGAATGAGCTGAAGGGTTTTGCCATAGGATGAAGAACAATATCAACCAGCCAGACCTCTCAGAGTTCCCAGGGACTAAACCACATCAAAAAGTACACAGAAGAGACCCATGGCTCCAGGTGCATATGTAGCAGAGGACTGCCTTATCTGGCATCAACAGGATGGGAGGCCCTTGGTCCTTTGAAAGCTCGATGCTCCATCCAGAGGGATGCTACAGCCTTGAGGCCTGAGTGGGTGGGAGGGTAGCGAATTACCCTTATAGAAGCAGGTGGAAGGATTTGTGGAGGGGAATCTGGGAAGGGTTACAATATATGTTATGAAAATAAATACAGTAACCAATTTTGAAAAAAAGAGTTTACTTTTTGCAATGAAGTATATAACATCCACATTACCTCTGCTGTATAATTTTATAACTCCACCTTGTACAGTGCTCTTGCTATCTGAGCTGACCCTGCATGCCTCTCTCCAATATGGTGTGCACATAAAGCCTAAGAAAGACCCAATCAGTCCCATCCTGTTCCCGAGCTCTAAGTTTATAAACAAACGCTACTTACAACCCAGGCATCTTTTGTGGTTCTCCAGAGTAAGAGGCTTCATTTTTCCTCATGTATCAAACATTAAAATAAAAGGAACTTCTACTGTTATTCGAAACCATGGTATTGCTTTTTCTGATCACTGGAAATAAGAACCTGTTAGACGGAATCTTCAGAGATACTTTGCTCTAACAATATTCAGTTTACAGAGTAGAATATAATAGAACATTCTGGATTTGGAAAAGAAATAAATCAATCAGTTTATACACTGATATAATTATGGGACAGTAGGCCAGCAAGGGCACATAGTGAAACTCTGTTACAAAAATCATATAAAGAATTCAAAACATAAAATAAAACTGATGGTTTCAGTATAAACAGAGTTTAATACAATTAGATGAAGATACTTTGAACATACACAATCATATCATATTATACCTGAATAAGACATTTAGAATTGCTGTGGCACAGTTTAAACCATAAAATTTAATTTATTACCATAGATAAATTTTAATTTTTAACTTAAGTTAAATGGATATTCCTTCTTGAATGTTTTTTGTGCCTGATGCCAAAACAGGAGTTTTTTTCTGGCCTTAACAAAATAATGTAGCACTTGGGGGCAAAAATCAATCCAAGGAGTGCTATACTGGAAGCCAAGATGGAGAACACTTCCATAGCCACCATGACCTTCCCCTTTGTGCTATGGTAGACAGGGAGGAAAGTGATCCAAACACAGAAGAATACCTGCATGCTGAATGACAGGAACTTGGCTTCATTGAATGTGTCAGGCAGATTCCTGGACAAGAAGGCCATGGTGTAGCTCCCAAGTGCTAAGGAGCAGAGGTATCCCAGAACAGTGTGGAAGGCAACTGTTGAACCCATGTTGCACACAATGATGATGTGACCATGTTCAGCATGGGTATCTTCATCAGTGAAGGGTGGCGAGGTAACCAGCCAGATTCCACAGATAATAAGTTGGATCAGTGTGCAGATGGGAATGATGAAATTAGGGGCTCTTGATACCATTAACCACCTCACCAGTCTAGCTGGAACAGTGGCCTTGAATGCAATAACCACTGTAATAGCTTTGGCCAACACGGTGGAGAGAGCCACAGTGAATAAAATTCCAAATGCCATCTGCTGAAAGATACAGGTGACTGTCTTGGGCTGGCCAATGAAGAGCAAGGAACTGAGGAAACAGATGAAGAGGGTCAATAGCAGGGTGTAGCTGAGAGCCCGGTTATTGGCCTTGACAATGGGTGTGTCTCTGTGCTTCACAAAGACTACAAGAACCCCAGCTGTGAGTACAGAGAAGCCCAGTGCTGTGATGGTGAGTGCCATCCCCAAGGGCTCCTCATAGGCCAAAAAGCTCACAGATTTCTGGAGGCAGTGATTCTTCTCTGAGTTGGCATAGTGACTTTCTGGACACTTCACACACTTATCCATATCTGTTCAGAAATGAAAGTGACTGAATCAATCCTCAGGTGTTACCTTCCCTCTCATATATTAATTATCCTCAGCCCATTGAAGTGCTTAAAAGTCACCTTCCTTTATTATTTCAGAAAGACATTTTAAAGGACTCTGAATCATTTAAAATCTGTGCAGTGCTTTTTGCCTATGGTGACAAAAATTACAATAGCCCAATGCCTTTTCTCTGTCTTTGTATGCTTTGGTTCAATTTGTGACTCTGTTGCATATACTTTGAGGGTCATAACATTTCAGGAAAACATTCTATAACTGTACTTTGATTTGAACATGACTTTATAAAAATGTCTAGTTCTGACCTTATATTTTGTACAATACTGTCATTATTTTTGAAATTCATTTCTTAAATTTTGTTCAATGATTTGGCACCCATATTTATTGATTTTCATGAAATCTCTTGGGTACTTCAATTTGATTAACAGTTTGAATGATTTCATACTAGTAAATGACATTACAGTCTTGAAGCTTAAATCATTCACTAGTATTATGTAATTTCATTTAGTTATGGCATTTGTTAACACATAGCGAGTAAACTATTACTAGGTATTAAAAACTAGGTTTTGGAGATGGTGAGATGGCTCAGGTTTCAAGAGCACTGACTGCTCTTCTGGAGGTCATGATTTCAAATCCCAGCAACCACATGGTGGCTCAAAACCATCTGTAATGAGATCTGATACCCTCTGTCTGAAGACAACTACAGTGTCCTAACATATAATAAATAAATAAAACCCCTTGGGCTGTAGTAAGTGGGCCCAGAGCAAGTGTGGCCAGGGTTGGAGCAAGCAGGGCCAGAGTGAGAGGGAAAAGGGAAATGGACAAAAATCAGTTTTGAATTCTTTGCTCCTAAATATTTGTGAGTTTCACCTTGAATTAAAAAAATACATAAGGAGATAACATCTGAAATGTAAATAAAATATCCAATTAAAAAAACCCCAAAAAACCCCACATGCTCCTCAGTCTATAATATCATTTTTTCTATTACATCACTCTTTTGTATATTTCTGAAAACTATCACCTCATCAAGGGATCATTATCTTTATTTTATATTTTATGCTAACATTTATTAAGTTCATTTTCAGAACAATCAAATTTCTCCTTTGATAACTTTTTTGATGAACTTGGAACTCTACTCATTTTGTCTCAAGCTTATTAGACATTCAAAACTCACCCCTTTGCTTCTATTATGAGCAATTTGCCATTGCTTTTTATTTTACAATATATGCTTCAAGAGTAGAAAGAGGCTTTTCAGTCTGTGCTGGTGCCCCGAGCAGTCCTAAGGTGCCAGAACTGCACCCAATGCCCAAAACCCAGAGGAGGATGGACTCCCAGGACCTCTAACATGCCCAGGATCATAAAGGACATGTTTGTATTTTTTCTTCAGGATGTTGAAGGAGCATAGTTGCTGTTAAAGCAACTGGTGAGACATGCTGATGCCAGGACAAAGAATGACGCTGACCTCTGAGCTTGCTGAGTGCCCTGATAATGGTGATTGGGAAGTTGTTTTGGAAATATGTTTCTGACTCACCTTTGCTTACCTATAACCCTGATGGGGCAAGCTACCTTGCCTCAAGATTTTAGCCCTTATGGAACAGAGAATCAAAAAGAGAAGTTATAATGATTTGTGTATTTTTCTAAAATTTGACCAGTTTATCAGACTCAATTGTGTACTGGTCTAGAAATCAATCTAATTTTGGAAATAACAGTCTTCCTTTGGAAGGCTAGTTCTGGACATTTTCAGAGACATATTTGGAAGTTACCTGCAGTTCTCTATGATGTTATGTTAGCAAGAGATAATGTTGGGAGAGGATCTGGATTTCAAACAAGTGTTAGTACATGTGTTAAGGCTCTTTTAATTGTCAAGTTAAAATTACTTTTGTTTCCTCCACAGTATTTAATGTAAGTTGCATTGATTGTACACTTTCTAATTGTGTTAGTGTGTTGAAACCTGGCATGTCTGTTTTGGAGGTCTAACAACAAGCTTTTGTTTTATTGCCCTGCGTTCACAGAACCTTGATATTCTGAAAAAAGCTTTCAGTTACTGGAAGAAGTGAGTCAAGGCTTTAAGCAGAAGCAAGAGGGTAGTGGGCTTGATTATTGCTGGCATAAACAGCTTTAATTACATTAATTGCTAGTACCCCTGCTTCTGCAATTGCTTTGACACAAGAAGTTAAGACAGCTAGTTTTGTTAATCATTTAGAAAAAAAACATTACTAATGTGTTGATATACAATAGGATTTAGATAGGCATTTGAAACAACAGATTGATGCTCTTTATCCTATTCAAATTATTGGAAGGAGGTTCAGAGTTTAAGAGTAAGGAGCCATCTCAAGTATCATGCTAAATATCATTGGATTCATGTTAGTTCTAAAATTTACAGTGGTAGTCATTAAAATTAGGAGAAAAGTTTAAAGACACTTGCAGGATACTTGCCATAATTCTAACATCTCTATGAATGTTTTAACTTTGAATAGTGAGCTTATGAATTTCAAGAATGCTGTTATTCTGAGCACTGATGCTGCAGATATTGTTGATAAAATCACCCATGGCCTGAGGTCAGTATTTCTAATTAGGACAAGATTCAAGTATGGCATATATAGCTTGATCATGTTAGCCCTTTTTATCCTGGGAATACTTTTATTCCTGCCCATTGTGATAAAACTTATCTTTAACAACATCAACATGTTAGCAGCCAAAGTACATGGCTTGAAACTGAAAATGGACCCCCAGACAGAGTTATTAAATTAACCACCTGGCAAGCCAAGGATGGGTAAGATTCTGCACAGAGCCTTATCAACCTAAGACAGAAGTGCATTGCTTTTGATAATGCGTATTCCTCCATGAGTAAGGAAGGCATTCTTGTCAGAATGACCTAAGACAGACTTGGTATTGTTTATAAAAACGGGGAAGAGTCAGAGACATTTTGGTGTTGCTGGGTACGAATCTGACATGAGCAATGGGATGCTAGGTAGGAATCTGACATTGTCCAAGGACAAGAAAGTGGGCTTCAGGCAGGAATTTGACATTAGGCTAGAACAAAGAAGTAATTTTGTTAGGAATCTAAATATTTGGCTAGAACCAAGAAGTTATTTCAGTCAGGAATCTAAATCTTAGGCTAGAACAAGGAAGTATGCTTCAGACATGAAAATGACTTTGGGCAAGGACAGAGAAGTAGGCCCAGATATTTTGGTTATCCTGATAAGCCCTGAGAAACAGTGATCATGGGAATGTTCACGAAATTTTGTTTATTGCCTTGCTTGTTCTCTGACTATTTGTGTTTATTGTCTTGCTCGTTCCTTGACTACTTGCATCTATTATTGTATTGCTAGTTTCTTAACCTAGAACTGAGCTTAATATTTGCATGTGAGGCGCAGTGTGAACGGCAACATGGCATCCAAGGCTAGGTGGGTAATGGGGTCCAGCGGCCTCTGGGAGCACCGAGCCAGCAGGAAGAAGAAGAAGAGGATGAGATGGCGGAGGAGGAAGAAGACGATGAAGATAGTGACGAAGAAGGGGATGAAGATGACGAAATCGTGGACGAGGAAGTGAATATTGAATTTGAAGCTTATTCCATCTCAGATAATGATTATGGCGGAATTAAGAAATTACTGCAACAGCTTTTCCTAAAAGCCCCTGTGAACACTGCAGAGCTGACAAATCTTCTGATTCAGCAGAACCACATTGGGAGTGTGATTAAGCAAACAGATGTTTCAGAAGACAGTGATGATGAAGTGGATGAAGATGAGATCTTTGGCTTCATAAGCCTTTTAAATTTAACTGAAAGAAAGGGGACTCAGTGTGCTGAACAAATTAAAGAGTTGGTTCTAAACTTCTGTGAGAAGAGCTGTGAGCAGAGCATGGTTGAACAGCTGGACAAGCTTTTGAATGACACCAGCAAGCCTGTGGGCTTTCTGCTAAGTGAAAGATTCATTAACGTCCCTCCACAGATTGCTCTGCCTATGCACCAGCAGCTCCAGAAAGAGTTGGCTGAAGCACGAAGAACCAACAAGCCATGTGGGAAGTGCTGCTACTACCTGCTGATTAGTAAGACGTTTATGGCAGCAGGAAAGTCCAGTTCTAGAAAGAGGCGGGACGGCCGTCCACAGGAAGCGCTGATATTTGCAAATGCAGAGGAGGAGTTCTTCTACGAGAGGGCAATCCTCAAGTTCAACTACTCAGTGCAGGGGGAGAGTGACACTTGTCTGGGAGGCAGATGGTCCTTCGATGATGTTCCGATGTTCCGATGAAGCCCTTGCGGACTGTGATGTTAATTCCAGAGGACAGGATGAATGAGATCATGGAAACCCTGAAAGACCATCTATCCATCTAGTCCATTTCCCCGGACAGTGACAGGCTTGTTTATGTGTAATCACCAAGAAACCCATTGAAGAGATATTGAAAAATTCATTATTTTATTGAGATTCAAGTCCTCTACAAAAAGTAGGGTTCTGTTCCATGTGTCTGTGACACATTTACAAAATGGTTTTCTTTTATTCTTTATTTTGGTCAAATTATGAATGATTGGTTAAAAACTTCCAATAAGAAAAGTGTGGAATAGTAATTTTAAGAACTTAATAAAAACTATTTTTTTTATTTTAAAATCAAAAAAAAATATTTGCATGTAATTGAAATGGTATAAAAACAAAAAGGAAGAGTGGGGATGGGATAGGGAGTTTCTAGGGAAGGGAAATGGGGAAAGGTAATGACATCTGAAATGTAAATAAATAAAATATCCAATAAAAAAACAAAACAAAACCAACCAACCAACAAACAAACAAAATTAGAAAGAGTAGAATTCTATCCTTGACTTAATTAAGGAACATGATGTCTGTTTCATTAACAAGTTTATATAAGGATAAAATTTCATTTTAAAATTAGGTTTTGCTTATTCTACAGTCTTGCATCGGGGATATTCTGAATTTTAAATTGTTATCCTGTGTATTTTCACCCTAATTTGCCTTATGTATGCCTTCAAAATATAGTCACTAAAATCAAATTGTGCAGGATTTTGTATCCATGACTGAAGTTCTCCTATTCTGTGCATACTGAAAATATCTGTGGACGTATCATATAGCTTAAGTACAGGGAAGAGATATTCATCAAAGGAATATTCAATATTTGGTACTATGAAAACACATGAAATTTCATGGTGTTCATATCACAAAACAATGAAGTCAGTACTGCCATTGAGCTTAATCTACTTATTGTCAAATCCCGTCTAAATGATTGGTTTTATATACATCAACAAGTGACATCTTTACTCTTAGAAGCCTAACTTAACAGTGATCTGTGATGAAGGACAGGACATATGACTATGGATGATCATGACGTAAGTGATGCTTTAATCCCTATCCATAAATAAGTACTTTATAACTATCCCTTCTAAGGTATAGCAGAAATAAATGCATAATGGTTATAAGATGGGGATGCGAGTTGCCTCCTTCCAGGCAATACATGCATTGCTTTAAGGAACTCTCAACAATTAAGGATAAGTTTCTTGGTTGTTTCTGAATAAGTATGGGTTGTAGAAAAATGAGGAAATTATCTTACCCTTCTTTGCTAAACTCTCTCCTTCAAAAAAGTAAAAGGAGTTAATTATTTTACTTGTGTAATGGTTGGTGACGACACTGGTTTCCCAGGTACAGTTTAAACCCAAGGATCATGAAGATGACCATGATTAAACAAAAGAGGTAATGTACCAATATGAAAAAAATCATGAAATTGGTAAAGAGATGATTAAGGATGGAATGAATTGACAAGTGCTCGTAGGAGGGGAGCATAACTCAGATATATTGAATACATGAGGGAAATTGTAAAAGAGTGAGAGTGACCAAAAGTAAACAAGATGAGGATATGCCCAAGAGAAAATGAGGTAGATTACATGCAGACAGTCTCCTCACTCTATTTTCCCAGATGTTATCTCTCAATGTCATCTTAAGTTATGCAATAGAACACCAGCTGCAGCCTCCCTTCCCTACATATTCTCTGGATACTACAGACCATTCCCTTCTGTTCTACCTCCCCAACTCATTAATGTATCCAAGATTTCAACTCCAAGTTGCTCTGGTAAACTACAGGCCATATCCTCTAGAAAACCAAGTAAGCTGCCCCTAGACCTTCTCCTTTTTGTGTCTTTCTAGACCAAATCCCCCACAGTATTCCCAGCTCTGCAGCAAAACAATTTTTACAGCCTTCTGTGCCCCTGTGCTCCAATCTCCTATGGATTCCACAAATCTTGATATCTGCAATCCTCTCTCCACTTGATGCTTTGTTTCATGTCCCAGTTTCAGTATCAACCCTCTTCTATCCCAAGAGCTACTTCCCAGGAAAAAAGCAGGCTAAAGCAGACTTACAGCACTTTTACTGCTCCTTAAATCTAATCCCCACAGTCTTATTTTCAACATTATAGCAGAATATTTTTATCTCCTTTTCTTGTCAGAACCCATCACCAACAGATCACAAGGACCTTCTCCTCCACTTTTTCATCCCTTTATTCATTCTAACACCAGCAGGCACCTATCTCATCCTCCCTCCTCCCTGCTTCTATAATGGTGCTCCCCAATCCACTCACTCCTGATTCAGGACCCTAGCAATCCCCTATGCTGGAACATCGAGCCTCCACAGGACCAAAGGCCTTCCCTCACCCAATGCCAGATAAGGTAATCCTCTGCTACATGTGCAGCTGGATCCATGGGTCTCTTCATGTATACTTTTTGGTTGGGGGGATTAGTCCCTGGGAGCTCTGGAGAGTCTGCATGGTTGATATTATTGTTCTTCCTATGGGGCTGTAAACCTCTTCAGCTCCTTCAGTCCTTCCCCTAACTAATCCATTGGGGTCTCTTGCTAACTCCAATATTTGGCTGCTTGCATTTGCATCTGTGTTGGTCAGGCTCTGGCAGACCAGCTATACCAGTCTCCTGTCAGCAAGCACTTCTTGGCATCAGCCAGAGTGTCTGGGTTTGGTGTCTGCAGATGGGATGATTCCCTAGGTGGGGCAGTCTCTGTATTTTCTTTCCTTCAGTCTATGTTCCACTCTTTGTCCCTGCATTTCCTTTAGACTGGAACAATTCTAGGTTAATATTTCCGAGAGGAGTGCATGACCCCATCCCTCAATCAGGGCAGTGCCTAACCTTGGAATGCAGTTTCTAAAGGTTCTATCTCTGTTCTGTTGGTTATATCAAAGATTTTTCAAATTAAAAAAATCAGAAACAAAGAGAAAGACTTAACAACAGATACTTACAGAATAAGGAAATACTTTAAAAATTTATACTCTACCAAATTGGAAACTCTAAATGCAGAGGAAATTTTTATCAGTTGATATTACTTACCAAAGCTAACTCAAGATCATATAAATAATTTAAATAGACCAGCAACCCACATCAAAATAGAAGCAGTCATTAAAAGCTCCCAAACAAAAACAAGTCAGGGCAAGATTGTTTTAGTGCAGAATTCTCCTAGATTCTCAAAGAAGATTTAATGCCAATATTTCTCAAATTATTCCATAAGAAGCAACAAAAGGAGTATTTCCCAATTCGTTTAATAAAGTGCAATTACCCTGATATTCAAATCACATACTCAAATAATTACAGACCAATTTTCCTTATGTAAATGGATGCAAAAATACTAAATAAAATACTTAAACTGAATATAATAACATATCAGCCAAACATGATGAATTAAGCTTTATCACAGAGACTCAGTAATGGTAACATAAACAAATAAGTGACTGCATCATATCATATAAATGAACTGAAAGAAAAAAACAAATGATCGTCTAATTAGATACAATATAGGCCTTTGACAAAATTCAATTTACTTTCATTATAAAAATGCTGAAAGGATTATGGACACAAGGGCCATACTTAACTATAAGGAAGGCAATTTACAGCAAGCATATAGCCAACAACAAATTAAATGGAGAGAAACACAAAGTAATTCCACTAAAATCAGGAACAAGATCAACCTGTGTATTCTCTACATATCTATTCAGTATAGTACTTCAAATTTTAGCTAGAACAATAAGACAAATGAAGCAGATGAAGGGAATAACATCTGGCAAAAAAGTAGTGAATATACTGTTATTTGCAAATGATATGAGTGACTACACATAACTCATCATAAAACTTACACCAGGAGAGTCCTACAGATCTAAACAGAGAGTGGTCAATCGGCTGAGAAAGACTTAAAGAAATGTTCAACATTGTTAGACAACATGGAAATCTAATACATATCAGATCTACTATCAGATCACACCCTACATTGATAACTGAGATCAATGACACAATGATACTTTATGTTGGCAAAGATATGGAGCAAGAATACTTCTCCATTGTTGGGGGAAGTGAAGACTTGTATAACCACTACGGACATCAATAAGTTAGCTCCTCGGTATATTAGGAATTGTTCTACCACAAAATCTAGCTATACAACTTTTCAGCAAGCATCCAGAAAACACCCATCCTACCATAAAAACACTTCTTCAAATATGTTCAATGTAGATTTATTATTCATAATAGCCAGGAACTAGAAATAAGGTACATGTCACTCAACTGAAAATGGATAAAAAATGTGATACAGTTACACATTGGAGTGTTATTCTGCTGTGAAAAAAAATGACATCATGAAATTTGTAGGTAAATGGATTGAACTAGAAAAAAAAAATGATCCTGAGTGTGATAACCCAGACCTAGAAAGACAAATATGGTATGTATCACTTACAAGTGGATATCAGTCCTTAAGTAAATGATAACCAATCTACAATAAATTGACCCAGAGTTGTTTGGTCAGCGGTTCTTAACCTTTGTAACAATCTGTTCTTTTAATTCAGTTCTTCGTGTTGTGATACCCATCAAAAGTTACTTCTCTGCTATTTCATAACTGTAATTTAGCTATTGCTATGAATCATAATGTAAATACATTTTCCCGCAGTACTGTTAAATGGCCCTTGTGAAAGTGGCCTTCAATTCCCAGAGATTGAGAAACGATGGTTAAGATAAAGAGGCATCATTTATGTATGTGGAGGAAATCAATGTATCCTCTTAGGAAGGGGAACAGAATAATTGTTACCTGTGCGCTGGAGGCAGGTGCAGGAAGGAGCAGGAGGAATCATTTGGGCATGGAGATGTAATGGAGGGGGAGAGTGTTGGAAGAGATTGTTGGAATTGGGAAGGGCATTTGCATTTACATAGAAATATTTTGAATCTATGAAAGTGATCCTATTGAGGACTCCTAGTAATAGAGGATAAAGAATCTCTTGTAGCCAGGCTACAAGTGGTGGGACTGGATTGCTTTCAATTAAGTTTTTGGCCAAGGAAGTTCTATGAAAATCACCAAATAATACAGGCTGATGCAAAGACAAGGCTTACTCTCCACAAACTGACAGACTGGGTCCTTGTTTCTGAGGACAACACTCATACAAATCATTGAACATAGAAAAGTTGAGCTGGTGTCCACATGGAGCCTTGATGCCTATGTTTTTCCCAGCCATTGTGATTCCTCTATTGAACGTTCTATGTTTAGAACTGTACATCATTTTTCAGTTCAAATTTTCATAGCTATTTCCTTAAGTTATTTATATATTCTGGACATTAGGGATTTGTTTTATGTAGAGTTAGTAAAAATAATTTATCATTCTTTAGGCAGCTGCTTTGTTTGGTTGTTTTCACTTAGAATCTTGCTCTTTTATAATGAAAGAAAAAACATGAGTTGGTCCATATATCTGGAGGATCTGAGATTACTGGAGGGAGGAGAAACTATAATCAGAATATACTGTATAAAAACAAATTTTCACTAAAAAATAAAATAAAATTAGAAGTAAATTTGAAAGAAAGCAAGGAAGAGTTTATCATAGAATGTGTTGGTATAAAATGAAAGAGAAGAATGAAGCAATCGTAGTATAATTTCAAAAATAAGAAAAATAATGAAATGAAGAAATAAACTAAACATGTTAGCTTAGCAGAAGCAGTGGTCCCAATATCAGCTCCTGATTTAACATAGAGATATATCCAGATGTGATGTTAACATTTATTTTAAGAATTGTTGGATCAGGGGCTGGAGAGATGGCTCAGAGGTTAAGAGCACTCACTGACTGTTCTTCCCGAGGTCCTGAGTTCAATTCCTAGCAACCACATGGTGGCTCACAACTATCTGTAAAGGGATTTGATGCCCTCTTCTGGTGTGTCTGAGGACAGCTACAGTGTACTCTTATACCTAAAATAAATAAATAAATCTTTTAGAAAATTGTTGGATGTAAAAGTTTAGCTTTATGGTAATAATGCCTGATTTCAATATAGCATTTAAACAATAGGTCAGAGGGATGAAACTCAATAGAACATCATCTAATTAAGACCAGCATGGGGGCAATATAAGCTGACATTCCAACATTCATGTGTGAAGTAGAATCTTTGTTCATAAACAGAGTTTTAACACCGTAAAGAGGGAAATCCAATTTTAAATGTGGTTTTATTTTAAACTATACTTCAAGGAGCTAGTTGTGGCCTCTCCTCAGAGCTCCACTGTCTGGCTGCTGCTCTGCCAGTCTCCATCAGGCCAACTGAACAAGACAAATACAAGCCCTCTGAACAAGAAAGAGCCAGGTCATATCCCTTCCCCCTAATTCCAATGCCTATCTCTCAGGTCATTCCTACACGGCCTGAGCTAGCTTCAGGATGCTACCCTGAGCTCCATTGTATAGTCTCAACTCTGCTGGCCTTCATCAGGCCCAACAAACATGGAATATCGAAGCCTGCTACATGAAGAACTTCCAGTACAAAACTGCCCACCAGAGGTGTCGTACACAAAAACATCCAGTATTCGGATGCCTTTCCAATATTTGGTACACTAGTAATATCCTGGGACAACCAGATGGTCAATGCCAGCATTAGAACCCAGGCAACAAGAGCCAAGGCAATGTGGAACATTTAGAGAAATGCTAGCCCCCTAAAGGAAGCCCTAGATATCCCAATACAACCAAGCACAAGAAAAATGACCTAAAATCCACCCTTATAAAGCTGATTGATGCCTTTAAAGAGAAAATGAACAAGTTCCTCAAAGAAATTTAGGAAAATAAAAAATGTAGAGGTCTTTAAAGAGGAACTGATAAATCCCTTAAAGAAATACTGGAAAATACAATTAAACAGGTGAAGTAAATGAATAAAACAGTTTAAGACCTATAAATGGAAGCAATAAAGAAAGCACAATCTGAGGAAATCTACAAAATGCCTGATAAAGAACATCTAGGAAAGACCAAACTTAAGGAAAATAGGAATAGAAGGATAAGAGGAGGATTTGGAGGAGAAGGAGGATGAGGAGGATGATGAGGAGGACAAGAACGAGGAGAAGCAGTAGCAGCAGCAGTAGAAGAGGAGGAGGATCAGTTTCAAAGATTGCAAAGTATTTCCTTCAAAATTATAGAAGAAAATTTCCAGAATCTAAAGAAACAGATTCCTATAATCATACAAGTAGCTTAGACAATACCAATGAGATTGAACCAGAAAAGAAAACCCTCCTACCACATAATCATCAGAACAAAAAAAATCTAGAAAACAAAGAAAGAATATTAAAATCTGTAAGGGAAAAGATGCCTAGAGGCATAGAAAGGTCTATCAGAATTACACATTACTTCTCAGCCTCAACAGAGACTTTGAAGATTAGAAGGGCATGAACCTAGGGATGTCTTACAGCCTCTAAGATATCACAGATGCCAACCTAGAATACTATACGCAGCAGAATTCTCGGCACCATAGATGGAGAAAATAAGATATTCCACAACTAAAGTAAATTTAAACAATATTTATACACAAATCCAGACCTAAGGAAAATACTAGAAGGAAAACACCGACCCAAGGAGGTAAAATACACACAAGAGATTACATGTAATAAGTGATTTTACACCAATGAAAAGGAAAAAAAAAAGGAAAATGTGGGGCAGTAAACAGTGTCAGGAAACTTGGTAAGGCTGAGTGGGTTTGGAAGCCCTGGAATCTCATACCAAAGGATGATAGGTGTTTCATGTGTTCCCAACCATGCCCCTGACATGTGACCATAGCACTCTATGGAGAGGATCGTGACAATAAGTCAGATGGGGGAAGCACTCCAAGCTCCTCTATATGTACATAAGGCATTTCTAACATCTCAGACAAAGCCAATATAAAGAATCTGTTATTAGACCCCAACCCATGTCAAAATGTATATAAGACCTTATCCAATAATAAAGTAATAAAGGTGTGAGAATTATTCTATCAAGGATCATCTGAGAGCTTTTGTCATATAGGAGCTGTAATACTTCCTAGGGAATAGAGTTCTGTCCAAAAGCACTGACTCTGAAGCAGTGGTAGTGGTCAGATCAGTAGAAGCAGATGAGCAGAGATGGTCCTCTCTGTTTGTGTCAGTCCCTCTGCCTTGTAGTCATGAGTCTCTGCTCTAGAATAGCAATAGCCACAGAAGAGAGCAGAGGCTATCTTGATCTGACTCTCCGTTCCACTTCAGAGAGAATAGTCTTTGACCACTCTAGCCAGGAGAGAGCCCCCACAGATCTCTGTACAGACCAGTAATGTAGACTGACAACTGGCAAGCATATGGGGCAAGAACAGCAGCCACACTAAAACCAATCTGATGGGAAGGTGAACATTACTTCCTCATACCAACTGTAGAGACAAAGTGCGTTACTGTAGATTTAGACAAGCTAAAGGGACAAGTAAAGTCTTCTGGCCAGAGCTGCTCTCTGGTGTTGGCTGAAGGTTCCTATAGTCCCTGTCTAAAACCCAACAGCCCATAAAAGACATTGACAAAAGGCTCCCTATTTCACGTCGCCTTAAAACAAAAACAAAAATCTGGTAACACAAAAGCCACTTAAAAGCCACAGGGTAGCTGCCAATTCTTAAATCAGCAGAAAAGCTTTAGTGTTTTAGACGTCTGTAAAATTACCCCAAAGCCAATAGGCCAAAGGATTTCTCCTCCTTTTGTCATGGATAACTTGTCATCACATAAAAAGTACCTCCAGGTTAGGGAGGTATTTGTTCTACTAAAAACCTCACAAAATAAAAAAGGCCAAAATCCTTATGTTGGGAAAGAGTCCTTCAGATAGTACCATACAAGGCCAGTGATAATATTTATAGCAATGACTCATGGACCCAAGTAACTTCTCTCATCTGAAACAGAGATAATGGAGAAGGAAAGAATTTTCCTGTGAATTTTTTTTTTTTTTTTTGCCAATGTTAGCTACAATTCCACAATATATAAGACCATCTAAAATAGGACAGGTTAATAACATCATAGCCCCAGAGACTCGTCAGTCAGATAAGCTCACAAATCAAGATCTTAAACACTACCCTATTTCAAATCTCACAGCTCTTACCCAACTAACAAGAAAAGTAAAATCCATCTACCCAACCATTCTCCCTTATCCCTGAAAAAAAACAAAAACACTAAATGAACCATCTACTTCTCTCACCCAAAGACAAGGTTAAAGAAGTCATTAAAAAATAACCAAACTTCTACTGGTTTATCATTGTACTCACCTTCCCCCACCCAATGGGAGAGTGGGATCGCTCCTCCACCCTCCCTGAGCCACAAAAGTCAAAGTCCTGCCAAAGCTTAAATAAAAACCTACCAATTCCATAGTCCCTTATCCCCAACATCTACCATACAACAACTTTATAATTTTCATGATTCCCTTAGAAAAACAAACTCTGCCTCCAATACTACTCAAGACTCAGATACAGAACTAAAATCCCAAAACACCTAAAGATTCTCTATTAATATTAACTCTAATCAAGCAATCCACTCAACTGATACCCATTCCAGGCCTCAGACTTAAAAAAACTCAGACAGACAATAAACAAAATAACATTCACATACCTTAAACAATATCCCTCCTACAGAACAGTATTGCTCTGTAAAATGCCCCAAATTAAAAAAATATTTGTCTCTCCTCCCTGTCCACTCCAATATTTTTACAATGAAAGACACTATTTCAATATAAATGTCTTCAACAAGTCAAACAAAATCGAGAGTGAGGGTTTTGATAAACTCTTTTGCCAATTATAGGGTTTTGATATATAAACTCTTTTGCCATTATAGGGTTTTGATAAACTCTTTTGCCAAAAAGACTTTGCCACTAAAACACAACAAATAACACAGGCAACAAACTATTATAAATAGGTCTGCCTCTTTCCAACCCAAGCTTGAGACATGCACACCCCCTTCAGGTTTAAAAGATCCCATCTTCTCCCTGCCCTTCCTCTGTCAAACTCAAAAAACAACAACATCAACAAAACCCCAAAGACTATCCAATTGTAACACTTCCTGGGGAGGAGAGTTCCCTAATGATGCCTTCACCACTGGAAGTTGCCTGGGCCTATCACAGTCACTTTCTACTCAGTGGCCCTGACCTTGATACTAACCCAGTCCACCTCCACAGTCCCCCTCTGTCCCTCCCAGCATCTCTCTGCTTTGTTCCTCAGGAGCAGGCATGATGGTCGAGCTACCTCTATCTGCTCAAGCAGAAGTTGCCCTCCCTGCTAATGCCAGCATGCCCCACACCATGACAATGTCTCCCCACTCTAGAGTAGCAACATCTGTGGAAGAGAGCAGAGGCTGCATCAATCTGACTCCACTCTTACCTTGAGAGCTTACAACTCCTTGACCACTCTGGATGAGTATTCACTATACATACCAAATTGTTTGCACACATGAATACACACACACACACACATACACACACATACACACTAATACCAACAACATCAAAATAATAGAAATCAACAATAATTGGTCATTCTCATCTCTGAACAACAACAAACTCAATTTTCCAATAAAAAGACACAGGCTAAGAGAATGGATGAGAACACAAGATCTATTTTTCTGCTGCATAAAAGAAACATACTCCAGCAACAAAGATTGTCATTACTTCACAATAAAGTGCTGGAAACATGTTTCTGAAGAAATCGACCAAAGAAGTGTAGGACCCTTGGCCCTTTTGCCAGCCTTACACCTACCTGCCTAGGTCAAGGCTAGGACAACTTCCATTCTCCACCCACAGGAACATTCTTGAGTAAAAAATTCTCAGAAAAAACACAGAATGTACTGACTGATTTTCTTCTGACCTTCTGGAAAGTCCCAGGTAGAATTATAATGTATGTCCTGACATGCCCATGCTTGCTAGCCAATAGATTTAAAGGTCAATAGACTAAGTAAATAAGTTTGAACTGTAATCTTGCTGATGTAATCTGTGTCCCTAATAAAAGTATAAAAACTGCTTTTAATAGCCATTTGGGGGTCCCCTTCTAGTCACTCACCTTGAGGGACTCATTGTAGGTCAGCCCTGATGCACCAGAAAACAAAGCTCTTGCTTTTGCATCAATCTGTGCCTCGGTGTCTTACCTGGGGAGTCTCGAAGTAAGTACCACTGACAAAGGGTTGAGGGTCTTAGAGAAGCAAGTTGGAGTAGCTGTTATAATATCTAATAAAACAGGCTTTAAATGAAAATTAAGTAAAAGTGATGGGCACATACAGTTAATACTTATCAAAGGAAAAATGCACCAGTTTGACATCTCAATTCTGAACATATATATATATATATATATATATATATATATATATATATATATATATATATATATATATACCACAAACTCAAGGGCACCCACACTTATAAAAGAAACATTACTAAACCTTAAACCATACCTCAAGTCTCGTACATTAATAGTGGGAGACATCAACAGCCCACTCTCGCCAGAAGACAGGTCATCAAGACAGAAACTAAACAGAGAAATAATGAAACTAAGTGAAGTTATGAATCCAATGGATTTAAGAGATATCTATAGAAATTTTCACCCAAACACAAAAGAAAATGACATTTGTTTGGCACCTCATTGAATCTTCTCCAAAATTTATTATATAGGTAGTTACAAAACAAGCCTCAACAGAATCAAGAAAATTGAAATAACTTCCCGTATCGTATCAGACCACCACGGATTGAAGCTGGATTTTTAAGAACAACAGGATCAATAGAAAGCCGTATAATCATGCAAACTGAACAACCCTCTACTGAATGATAAGCACTAAGAGGAAAATTTATAGCACTAAGTGCCTTCATAAAGATATTGGAGGGTTCTCATACTAGCAATTTCAAAGTATATCTGAAAGCTCTAGAAAAAGAGCAAACACACATAAGTAGAGTATATGTCTGGAAATTATGAAACTCAGTGCTAAAATCAACCAAATAGAAACAAAAGAATAATATAAATAATCAATGGAACTAAGGACTAGTTCTGTGTGAAATTCAACATGATATAAAAACTCTTATCCAAACTAATGAAAAGGCAGATAGAATGTGTCCAAATTAACAAAATCAAAAATGAAAAGGGAGACCACACAACAGACACTTTGTGAGTCTTGCTAGGCCATGTAAGGGTTTCAACAACATAGTTCCCACCCATGGGACATAGCCCCTCCATGAGTTTTGATGGTTTTGTGGGAATGAGGCTTGTTTTTATAATAATATACATATTTTCATGCTCCTCCTTTGAAGAATGCCCTGGCTGTCAAGGTGAATGACTCCATGACAAAGAGAAAGAGCACAAGGGTGGGAGGTAAGGGTGTGTGCAATTTCTCAGCAAAATGGTAGACTGCTGACAATCTGAATAGCCCTTAGGGCTGTGGGAAAGAACTCTAAAACATCAATTCAAAAATATATGATTTCTCAACTATCCAGAATATAAAGATGCAAGAAGATTTACATGAGACGCCTCACAGACCTAGAAAGACAGATTCAACAGCACTGTGAGCCAGTTTGTAAGACAGATACTAAGGTAGGAGAAGAAGAGACTTAGGGAGTGCTGATCCCAGGGCAAGGTCCAATCCAGCTTAGTTTATAAAGACAAGAAGATCTCTGATTTTTTTTTGCAATGTTAAAAAATATACTTGCCTCCTTTTCCTTAGTTACTGGGCTAAGGTCTTCTAGTGCTAATTTGTGGGTTGGTGAAGAGGGAACCTGGAATAAATGACTGAATTGAGTTTTAAATGAAAAAAAAAACTAAACTTTTTGTCTCCATGTGATAAGCTAGCAGAGGGCAGTAGTGGTTCTTTTGTAGAATTTTTCTCTAGGAAGAGCTGAGCTGTCTCAAGATCTTTGTGGTATGAACACAAGTGTTCAAAAAAATTTTTTTCAAACAATATTTCTGATTTTGATTGGAAAAGAATTTATGGAGAATGAATTCTTCTAGAAATTTTCATAGATCTTTTAGAATTTTGATGTAACAGGATTTCTGACATTGGTTGAAAATCCTAAGAATTACTTAGAGAGATACCATAGGATTTTTTTAGAATGTTTTTTAGTTGTTATTCAGAGAAGATTGTCAGAAGAGAGAATATGGCTCTGTTAGAATGTTTTCTAGCTTTCTGATTTTAATCAGAAAACCCAAGGATCACTTTTAGAATTTTTCTAACAAGATTTCTAACTTGGTTAAAAAATCCATGAATTTTTGGTAGAAGGTTTTCTGACTTTGGTCAGAAAAATCCATGAGATATGCAGAGAGCATTTAGAAATATTTTATATCAAGAGAGAGGTGTCTTAAACAGACAGCTTTCTTTTTTTTTTTTTCCAGGAAAAACACACCAACTTTTTAGAATAACAGAAACTTCCAATTTATAAGGAAAATAACATCAACCAGCACCACTGCTAAGTGTCAGGTCACATTATTGTTCTGATGGCACCTGGCCAGAGAGGGTCGCAGGATAACCCCATCATAGCTGCTGCAAGACCACACTTCTGACATGACAGTTTCATCATCAAGGGTGCACACAGACTTGCTTTGAAGCTTTTGAGTAAAAGGATCAACGTGGAGAGCAGAGCCTTGCTTTTCCAACTAAAAACAAAAAGGAAACTGGGACTAAGGGGTTGGGTTCCTCCAGTCTGCTAGAGCACTCTATGGGCACTGATTCCACCTCGGGGATCCCACCTTGGGGAACGGGGGGTAAAGGAGTGGCAGGGGCCAGGAACTGCACTAGCAGGCTGCTCTGCTGACACTCAGTTCCTCCATTCCCTTTCTGCTGGTGGTCATAGGCGTCTTTTCTGGCAGCAGCACGGCAGCAGCTTGATGGGGAGGAAGGAGCCACCACCTATCACCTCTTCTTAAAGCCGTATTTTTTGCGTTCATAGAACAGGTCTGTCTTAGAGCTCCCAAATTGACAATTCTTTGGGCAACCGTCTCTATCCTTCTCCTGAATGGTGACTCTTTTACAATAGTACGCATCAGAGACTCCGGGACTCCCACAGATCACACAGCGGCCCTGGTAAGATCCATAGTTTACATCATCACAGATGCGCACCAGGGTGCAGGGGCGCCATAGGAATCACAGATCACACATTTGCCATCCATTTTCACACAGTCTTCCGATAGCCACACCTGCCTGCTTGCGGCAGAAAATCAAATCTGGATGATGTTTAGCCATACTCTTTTCCAAGCCGGCGGCCGGCGACAGCTTCTTGAGAGAGAAAGACTGTAAAGAGCAAACAACAGACCCAAGAACTGTTTATAGAGAGCTGTCTAGGGAGCCATCTAGAGCAAAAGATAGGCTATCAACTTAGAACCCACAATTTGACTTCAAGTCATCCTTTTTTCTGCTTTCTGATACCCCTTCTCTCAGAAATCCCTCTCTAAGCCAAGGCTAGCATTTGTCAGACTCTGAAGAAATTCAAAGAATCATTAAGTCCTACTTCAAAAGCCATCACTCCACAAAAATCTGAAAATGTACATGAAATAGATAATTTTCTAGATATATACCATTTACCAAAAGTTAAATCACAATCAGGTAAATCATACAGACACTCTTATAACCTCTAAGAAACTAGGAGCAATGATTAAAAATATACCAACCAAAAATCCCAGGGCCAGATGGTTTTAGCACAGAATTCTACAAAACTTTCAGAGAATAGTTACTTCCCATAGTCCTCAAACTATTTGATTAAATAGAAATGGAAGGAACATTGCCACACTCATTGTATAAGGCCATGGTCACCCCAATACCTAAATCACACTCAACAAAGAAATGGAACTGCAGACTAATTTCTCTAATGTACATTGATGCTAAAATATTCATCAAAATATTCACAAACTGAATGCAAGATGGCATCAAAAATCTCATCCACCATCATCAAGTAGGATTCATTGCAGGGATGCAGGGAAGGTTCAGTATACAAAAATCTGCCAAGGTGTTCTACCATACAAACAAACTGAAAGAAACAAAGTTATATGACCACCTTATTAGATACTATAAAAGTCTTTGGCAAAATCCAACACCTCTTCATGTTACAAGTCTTTGAGAAATCCAGGATACTACGTGAGTCCCTAAACATAACAAACACAACATATAGCAATTTAGTAGTCAAGATTAAGTTAATGGAAAGAAATGTAATACAGTTTCATTAAAATCAGATACAAGACAGGGCTGCACAGTCCCTACCTATCTATTCAATATAGTACTTGCTGTTCTAGCTAGAATAATAAGAAAACTAAAGGAGATCAATGGGATACAAATTGGAATGGAAGAAGTTGAAGTATGACTATTTACAGATGATGTTATAAAATATATACGGGACCCCAAAATTCTACCAGAGAAATCCTACAGGTGAAAAGCCTTTAGAAAAGTGGTTAGATAAAATAAACTCAAAAAATTCAGTAGCCCTTCTTAAACAGTACCTAGGCTAAGAAAATATTAGGGAAAGAACACTGTTACAGTAGCAATAAATAATATAAAAATCTTGCTGTAACTCTAGACGAGCAAGTGAAAGACCTGTATGACAAGATTTTTAAGCATCTGATGAAGAAAGAAATTTAGAAAGGAAATGAAGATATGAAAAGATGGAAAGATCTCCCTTGCTCATGGATCAGGAGGATTAATATAGTAAATATAGTTATTTTGCTAAAAGCAATCTGTAGATTCAATGCAATTTCCACCAAAATTCCAAGACAATTTTTACAGTCATTAAAAGACCAGTTCTCAGCTTCATGTAAAAAAAAAAAATAGATCTAGGGCATGTAGAACAATCCTGTACTAGAAAAGTACTTCTAGAAGTATCATCATCTCTGATTTCATACTATACTACAGAAAAATAGTAATAAAAACTGCATGGTGTTGGTCTAAAAGCAGACATGTGATCAATGGAATAGAATCAAACTCTCAAAAATAAACCTTCTCACCTATGGATACTTGATATTTGACAACAAGCCAAAACTATACATTGGAAATAAGAAGCATCATCAACAAATGATGTTGGTCTAACTGGATGTCTGCATGTAGAAGAATGCAAATAAATCTATGTTTATCGCCCTGCACATAACTCAAGTCCAAATGGATCAAAGACCTCAACATAAAACCTGAGACAATAAATATAATAAAAGATAAAATGGGGAGCTGCCTTGAACTCATTGGCACATGAGATAACTTCCTGATCAGAAATCAATATAGCCCAGGCATGAAGATCAACAATTACTTAATTTCACCTGATGATATGTAAAAGCTTTTGCTAGGCAAGGACATCATCAATAGGATAAACAGCAGCATGGTGAACAGGAAATGATCTTCACCAACTGTACATTCCACAGAAGTCTAATATCCAAAATGTACCAAGATCTCAAGAAGTTAGATACCAACAATTAGATATCTCCAGTGTTTTGCCATTTGCTTAGGTATAGCAGACTCCTGAGGAAAAGCTGGAAACTTCTCTGTGAGCCTGTATTTACCTGTCCCGTTGGAAATCTCATTGTCTGCACAGGGAGTACAATCAAAGCAGCAGACAGCCTTGCCTTCCTGGGCAGCTCTCCTGAATCCAGGCCCACAGCTCTCACTGCACACAGACTGAGGAGTCTAAGAGAAATGAAAGCTATTAGCAAACGCCTGGGCTTCTCTGACAATTTTGAGTAAATAGACAATTTCTGAGTATATAAGCAATTAATTTTCAAATGCTTACACTTACAATTGAAGCTAATGGGTTTTGGTGTTACTAATTTTATCAGGTTTTGAGCTACACAACCCACATGTTTAAGTCTTGGACCAATTCCTGAAGGTGTTCATAAGAATGGGTGATTAAGGTAGTGTTCAAAAAAGTCATGATATGCATTCAGATTTAACTTGTCTCTATGCTTACTGGCTACTCGGGGAACTTTTATATTGAAAGTGGTTGTTAATTTTGACTGTCAACTTTACAGGTCTTGGATTCATTGTGGAAGTACATCTTTTGCATCAACATGTGTAGTTTTATACAGGCACCTACTGAGATAAGAAGAACCACCACAAAATGGGGGTCAGTATTTCACAGGCTGCTGCCACTCACAGAAAGAAAATGTGATAGGAGTGAGAAGCCACATTCTTTGTTCTTTAATTTTGCACTAATTCTGGTCTATGAACATGTTGCCCTCACCTTCTCTGGCTTTTAAAACTTCTTTTCTCACAATATAATGAGTGATCACAGAGTCAGTCAAAACAACCTGTCTCCCCTCAGTTGCTTTTGTTGACTATTTGCATGAAGCAGCAAGTCAAGCATTACACACACACACACACGCACACACACACACACACACACACACACACACACACACACACACCTTGTCATACCATTATGCCTTTTCAGAGGCTAGGAAAGTAAAATACCACCTCACTACCTTACTGTAATTTCTTCATCTAGGTGACAAAAACCTATCAGTGTTCTGAGGCAGTAATTAATAGACACCTTATTATTAACAAATGTATGGGCATTAACAAAGTTAAAAATAACCATATTCATTGATTACAGTCAAGGAATGAGTAATAGTGTATCTGTTTCTATGTAACGATCCTTATTGGTAGTTCAATGTTTGTTGGTACTGACTGAGTCCCATGATCATACATCCTGAGAATTACCTTAGTTTTCATGAAAGGTCAGAGCAGTGAGAAACGTCACAACTCACCTCTGTAAACCCTGTAGGCCATTGTATCATCTGGTCACATAAAGAGAACTGTAGACCCTCGTGAGCACTTGGAGAGTAGGTTCCTACTTTCACCTTTAATCCAAGACCACTTGGAAAATTCCAAAAATTAAGAATGTCATACTTTGAATCTAAGTTTCTTCCCCCATTCATTACTGTGTGTCTTCTCACATGACTTTTCATTATTGTGTTCTTTAGGAAAGGGAGAAGCTAAAAGAAATGCAAAAACATATGCTGAAAAACATGAGATAGTAAAAGATTTTTTTTTAAAGTACTACAAAGAATCTCATTTGAAAGAGCCATGTCCATTGTAAATGTTAAAAGTCATGAAGCCAGGACAACTGTTTGTCACAGTTCCTGCAAAGGTAAGCCAAATGCTGTATTACTGTCATTCTGTTTCTTTTCTCTTGCATTCTTGGGAACTTTGTAGTTTATGATTCATTTTATATCTTTTCCTGAGAAAATTATGTCTAAATCTTTAAGAAACTTATAAACTTACTATTCTTTCTTCTTTTTAAAGAAATACTGTTCATTTGGCCATATTTAGAAGTCTTCCTTATGTCCTGGGGATCATGATAAGCACAAAGCTAGAAATTTCTAAGTGAGGCCATGACTCCAGGGATCTTCTTGGGTTTCTACTCCTAAGCAAACCCAAACACTATAGACAGAACATGTTAATCTTAGAAATATTTGACATATTCCAAGTGGCCAGGAGAACTGGTAACTGACTCTAGACAATTTTTTTTTATAATTCACTTAGAGCTCTCTGAAAATGTAGTTTAACCATAGGGCATCATTCATTGTATACCCATGGAGGAATGGAGCACAACAAGTAAGATAGATTGACTAAAATAAACTTTTACTACTTAATGGTATATGTTATGAAATGATATAAATAAAAACACTACACACTAGTATTTTCTATTCATGGAATGACCAATTCAGGTATTTTCTATTTGTCTGCAGTGCTTTAAAACTGGAAATACTGCCACTTTAAAAGCAGGCTGTCATATAATAAATATGTTTGCTTTGGTGGAGACATTTTAAAAATTCTTTGAATTGGAGTTTTAGGGCAGATAACAAAAATAAAATCTGTTTTACTTACACTTTCTAATTTTGTTTGAACTTTAAACCCCAAAGATGTGATGAACAATCAAACATATGGCTGGAGACAAAATTATATAATCTGTATTTCTTGGATAAATATTAGGCTGTCTTTCTTCTATGGAACCTGTATAAATGAAGAATCAACCTGACTGCTAGTTAGACAGAGCTTTGTGATTCTCATTACAATCATGGCTGGTTCTCCTCTCACACTGACAAATTATCTCCTTCTGAGGAACCCAGAATAACTTCAGTGTTAGCCCTTGGCCCTCAGTTCTTTTAAGCCCACCTGTAAGAAGCATAGCTAAAGGAGCCATCATAGATGCTGAGTAAATGAAAGACACTTGGATTGAAGTGCTTTAAATTTCAAAATCTCATTTTGGACAAGATAAATCTTTGAACTAAACACAGCTAAGACACCAAGACAACAACTTACATAGATTGAGCTAATTAATATTTCTTTGATAAGCTAAACCCACCTATTCACTTTTGCAATATATTTAGAGCTTCTGTCCTTAAAAAGAGGGCCTGAAAGTCTGAAGAACACTTTATAGTGATCCTTCACTTCATAACCTTGTGGTAGTCCTCAGGAGCATTTTATCTCCTAAAGATGTACTGCTCCGTCCTCTTCTCTCCGAAATATATATGGGAGATTTCAACTTTTCACATTGAAGATATTATCAAAAAAATCTGGGAGGCAACGTGATACATGAATTCAATTATAACTTAAGTTATTTTTCTTGTTCCTGGCACTCCATTTTATAAAGAACACTTACTCAGGATTTAGCATTGACCTCCAGAGAGAGAAACAATATTTTCTCCCTTGCTTACTGACAGCATAGTCTAAAATATAGGATGCTCAATTTGAATCCCTTAACAAATAATAGAAATGCCTCATTGCTAACATAATAATACATAGCAAGGGATATTACCTGCCAGGGGGAGAATACCATTTCTTCTCCATTGGCATATGATTGTGTCTGTATTTGTTGAAGATGCAGCTCATGGAGACTATAGACCACAGCATACACAGCGTTGTATATATTGTAGCCTTCTTCACTCATGGCTGGGTCAAAAAGGTGTCTGGGAAGTAAATCCAAAGAAACATTGGGTTGGCAGTTCTCCAAAAGTTGACAATCAAATTTAGAAAATGAGCACTTAAAAAACAAGTACCAAAAGTTAGGAAGATAATTGTCCTCTGGGTATTTGTAGGGATTAACTGTTTGGACAAAATTCATGAACTCAACCACCTCTTCATGGTGGTGTGAAAAAACAAGACTCCCATGAAATGACTCAACCATAAAATAATCAGAATGGCTATCAACATCCCATGAAGAGCTCAAGACCCAGACTTTCCATGTCACTAACACTTGTGCAATATGTCGCATTAAACCTTGTACAGAAATGATGTCTCCATAAATAACTATGACATTTGCTGATGATTCCTCAATCTTCTCCATATTTTTCCATAATGCATTGGAAAATGCATTCCATGTGCCAGAGATCATTTTCAAAAGGCTATGCAGATGCCATGGCTCTCCATATTTTCTCTCAAGTCTGATAGTATCTGAGTCCCTCTGTGGTCATCTGGGAGGATCAGACCAACCCAGGACCAGCTGAAATGAAGCATCAAAAAGACTATGGCAAGTGACAAAGATGTGTCCTTGGGGGCCATCTGATAGAGAGAATTAAACTGACCTCGGTCATTCAAGATGGAATCAAAAGGTCCAAAACTGAGCTGAAGAGAAAACAAAATACATTGGCATCAGCCACAATCCCAGATTGAAATTAATAGATGGAAACAGTCAACATGAAGATGGACTTGTCTTGTAAACACATTATTATTATTATTATTATTATTATTTACAAAAATTGCTGACAGGTCTCCTGTTCCATCATCGTCGCTGGTCTGACCTCCTTCTCCTTTCGTTCTATGTAAAGCAATTGAAATATGGGTCTAATATAAGTATCTTCATACTTTTCTTTGATGGGTGATTAACTCTGGTTCTGCTATTTTAAATTTAGACACCTACAATATCAACCAAGGATAAATGTCTCCTAGTACCCACATCCCATTCCTCACCTGAGGTATTTTGTAGAGTTGTAGCAGTGTTGCAATGTGGGCAGATGCTGACCATGATGGTCCTGTGATTACAGCAGGTGACTTTCTCTTGTGTCCACAGTCACAATTAGGAAGGGGATTGATTATCCCTGTGCGCCAAATAAAGGCACTAAGAAGAATATTCTTTTCAGTATATGGAATATTATAGATATCATAACCAAGAGTTGTATTGGGTAGAAGATGAGGGTTTCTGTTGATCTCCTCAATGGCAAACATAAGAGCCAGAACAAACTGGTAGTTCTTAAACTTATACCTGCACAGATTTCACAAAATTACCCAGGAGGAAGCCATAGACCATACAACTTTTCCATTTATTGCAGTGGCTTTATAATGTAAATTTCCATGTTTCTATTAAATCATTATTATGATATCTTCACATGAAAGACTGTAATTAGAATGGGCATTTTAAGCAGATGAGATTAGTAATATCCTACACTCATTCATTATGCTCTCTGGAACTCTATCATTTAATTGCTTTATTTATCTTGCATGTGTGGAAAAAACCTGTCCATGAATAATAATTAGGTTCTGAGAAACATCAGGACTCTTGTTTTTTGGAACTTGGCCTTTCAGTCTCTACAATTATGAAAGGACAATATATCTTGATTCAATCGCTGAATTTTCTGTGACAATACCCACCTTAAAATTAGCAAAATGTTAATTCAAATAATTTATTGACACAGGTGTCATTTCTATGACTTTTTAATAAGGTTGTCTGGAAGCACTGTAGAACTGACTGATGTGGAACTAATGAAGGTCTTCCTGGCTATGACTCTCAACTGATGGGATTAATTTATGTGAAACCACACCCAAATTTATTTCACCTTTTTGTGTACTTATGAGGTATGTGTGTCACTTATGTAGATGTGAGGTCTTGTGCAGGTATAATTTCATCAGTTTCATGATCTATGATTGGAAGGCAGAGAAGGACATCCATGGTCAGTCCCAGTTGTACACCTGATTTCATTTGTTTACTTATTGAGTCACTGACTAACTTATTTGATTAATTGAGACAGAGTCTGACCATGTAGCCTTGGCTAGCCTGGAGCATATTCTGTAAACAAATTTGTCCTCAAAATCATGAAGATTTTCTACCTTTCCTTCTCCAGAGCTGTGGAGAAGAGAGAGTATCATGACAACTGACTTCACAGTTCTTTATTGTTTTCTGCACATAAGCCTGGCACTCTCACCAGCAAACTTGCAGGGAATCACCTCTCCCTATTTTATCCTCCACGTGATCATTTGAATCCCAGAGTACACTCATGATCATTTGGAGGTCTGAACTCAGGTCCTCAACTTGACCCTATAGCAGTTTACCTTGTTAGGCCACTGTTGATTTGTCTAAAATAATGTGATAAGACATAAAATTAGGCCTTTAATCATGCTAAAGACCCACACACAGAGAAAGAGCTTGCATTTTAGTGTCAAAGTATGCTGTTCCCAAAGCAATTTCCTTATGGTTATATTTAGTAAACTGTTCTTCAGGTGGATGTAAAAATATTTCATAAGACATTTTCCGAGTTTCTATAGAAAAGCAGCATAGTATTTTATATAATAGGGAATATTTCTCTACTAAATGTACTTGAAAAGAAAATAAGCAGGGCATCTTTAGATGTAGACATTTTCTGCAGAATTCTGTCATTTTAGTCACATATATTTTTTTAGATTTTGTTTTTGTCCTTTTTGGTTCAATGAATGTTTGCATCTCTGCTACTTTGTATGTCACTACTCCTAATCTAAAATTCCTTTTTTCCATTCATGTAGCTGCTGATATGCCATATATCTGACATGCATGATGGGTCAAAGAATATTATCTTTGTTTCTCCTTCCTCTATACTCATTTCTGGGAAGTTGCTGAAATTTGCAGACTGTATGCCCCAAGATGTTTTTCTTTTAAACCAAGTAAATTTTTTCTAGTACATGACAGAAAATAAAACAAAATACTTTGTGTATATCATAATTTAAACAAACATGTATGGATGCACTTGTATTTATTAGGATGAAATCATGGCAATCACAGAACTCATAAAGAGCTGGAGAGACTACAAAGACTGAAGTAGGGGTGCAAAGAGTGGTTATGAAAATATTTTAAGTAAAAATGCATTATGCAGGAAGATGAGGAGGAGGATGACCCCATGGGAAGACACCAGTAGTCTCAACAGACCTGGACCCCAAGATGTCTCAAACACTGATCCACCAACAAGGCAGCATACACTCACTGATATGATGCCCCTAACACATATACAGCAAAGGATTGTCTGGCCTGGCTACAGTGAGAGAAGATGTACCTAACCCTGAGATCTTATGCCCCAGGGAGTGGGGAGGTCTAGTAGGGTGTGGTTGAGGTGCTTGGAACATCCTCTTTAAGACGGAGGGAGAAGTTATGGGATAGGGAGTGGTCTTGGGCAGACCAGGGGGGAGATGAAGACTGGATGATAAAAAAGGATTAAAGAATAATAATAAAAATAATTCTCAAATGAAAAACACTAGAAACAAAAATGAAGCACATCATAAGTCTGTACATCTCAGTGAACTTCCATACATTAGAATAACCATTCTGAGTCACATGAACAAAGTCAAATTATATCATACATCTCTCTTACTCTTTGTGTAGAATAAATATCAGGAATACACAATATTGGATCCTGTAGAATTTGAGAGAGAGAGAGAGAGAGAGATGTTTCATTGGGAATGGGAGTGCATGACTTCATTCCCAGCACTCAGGAGGCAGAGGTACATAGATGTCTGCCAGCCTGGTCTACATAGTCCATTTTAGGACTGCTAGGACTTTATGAGAAACTCTGCTTCAAAGTAAAAAGTAAAAACAAGAATAAAAATAGTGAATTAGCATACGAAACATCCCCCACTCCACTTAACTCCCCAGATACTATGTTTTTAAAAAGGTCAACAAAGTGTTTTGGTTAGAGTTATCATTTATTGGATGGAACACCATGACCAAAACCAAACTAAGGAGGAAAGAATTATGTGCTATCTTTTTATGATTACTATTGGTGTCATGAAACACAATAACCAAAAGCAAGATGAGGAGGAAAGGTTATACTAGGTGACTATCTCTACATCATAATCCATCAGTAAAAGACATCAATACAAAGTATCAAACAGGGCCAAAATGCGGAGGCAGGAGATAACACAGAGGCCACAGAGGGTTTCCACTTACTGGCTTGTTCATAATGTATTTTTCAGCCTGCTTCCTTATAGAATGCATGATTACCTGCCTCAGCATGGCTTCAACCACAATGGGCTGATCAATGACCCGACTAGTTTTCCTACAACCCACTCTTATGGAGACATTTTCTTAACTGACCTTTCCCCCTTTCAGATGACTTGAGTATGTCTCAAGTTGATACAAAGCTTTGCAGCATATTTAGCTTATATTTCTTCATTGCCATTCATTATTGGAGGAAGTCAGGATAGGTATGAATACCTATCTTGAAAGTAGGGCAGGGCCCTGCACACAGGGACCAATACACTGGCCATGGAGCAATGCTGTTTATTGGTTTGCTCACTGTGCCTTGCTCAGTCTTCTTTCTTATGGAACCCAGGACCACATTTGCAGAGGTAGTACCCCACTCACCATGGACTGGGCCCTGCCACATCAAGGAATGAGTAAGAAAATACCCTACAAGCCTTCCTATTGCCTGATTTTACGGAGGTAATTACTCAGTTGAGTCTTCCTCCTCTACAGTGACTCTAGTTTGTGTCAAGTAGACATAAAAGTAACCAGCACACCAATAAATATGAGAAAAAATTCAACAAATATTTTGGACAATATGAAAATGCTAAGAAATGATAGTTTTAATAAAAGTATAAGCTAATGAATACTCAAAAATTATCTTAATAAGTTGTTATTTACAAGATGCTTATTAGAATACAGATAGTAACAGAACATGCAGAAAAATCTGCAAAAAAGGTTAGAATTCTGAGAATTTTTTGTATCATTTCTAAATGTTTCCCACATGAAATAACTTACATTGAAAATTAGAGAATACTTCATGAATTACTTATTCAATTAGAGTAGATAAAGTTGAAACATCATACAATGCAATAATTTATTAATCTGTTAATTTAAAAGAAAACTCACCTACAAAGGTCTAGATACTTTCTTCATCTATTTCTGTAATCCCTATCTGTTTCTGCAACTGATAGTTTGAGGTAAACGGTAGAAAAATCTCCACAGTGCTGATAATGACTGCTATCAGCATTCATCTAAGAAGACCATCACAAAATATCTTATATCAGAGATGGTGGTACACACTTGAAGGGCTACTGGTGTTTGTGTTTCCAGCTACACTGGAAATTACATTTGTATATTACAGCTTCTTTATTAATTGTCCAGAGTAAAGGGGAGTTAGCAAACACAATACAAGTGCCAGTTAAAGAATAAAGTGTAGATAACAAAATATCAGTGAATACAATAAAGCAGACACAACAGTTGTACTTCTCAACTAGATGAATACAGCCCCAATACATGACAGACCTCCGTGAAAGGATTTAAAAAATACTCAATGGTCATTCTGACTGTATATGAAGAAAACATCTCAGGGCTGCAATTTATGGAAATTGAGACCTCAATTATAAAGTCACAGGCAAGAGTGGAGAAATGTGCTCAGGATCAAGGTATATTTAGGAATAGATCTCTTATCACTGCTAAGACACAGAGGATAAAATAGATAAAGAAATCTTGGTTCACTATTAGACACCAGAGAAATATCCTAGAAAATTTACAGCAGCTCCATTTTTTTCTGTTCTTTGTTTGGGAAAATATAGTACAAATATAAGTGTATATAGAAAAATATGTTTGGTAAATGTATAAGACAAGATTGTTAATAGTTTATAGTGAATACAATGAAATAAAAAAAGAAAGAAAGAAAAATAGACAAAGACATCTCTAGAGCAGAAATTGCTTGCCAATTTTAGTGGTGACAGTGCTCTTCTGAAATCAGCTGCTGTAACATAGTCAGTACTTGTCACTCTAGCAACATTCTATGCACTCAGGAGTCTCTTCACTCAATTACATCATCTCTTCCCTCAAGAGTATATGTGGACTTCAAGAAAACCCAGAAAGTCAAAGTCATACTTAGATTAATGTATCCATAGTCTGAAATCATAACTCTGATAATATTCAAATTATCTGGTGTTGCATGAACGACAAACCAAAGATCATGGATATTAAATGACAACAGGGGAAGCAAAATGAATAACATCAAATTTACCATTATGTGGAAAACATAAAGAAGAAAAGAAGTACACAAGAAAATATACTTGAAGAGATTTGAGCATGGAATAGAAGGATTGTGAAAAAACTAAAGGAAGATTTAATCCCTATATCCAATAAATCATAAAAATTCTGAACTCTTAGAATGAATAATTATACTTACTGTATATAAATATCTTGGTAACTATATGGCATATATTTATCAGAAACTTTGTTGCCTGTGTACAAAATATGAAGAGGAAAGAAGGCACCAATTGTCACATCTCCTTGGTGGTAAAAATATTCCTTGCTTGTTACATAGCATTCATTGTCAGTAAACGCACACACAAAATTGGGAATATACAGGAGCCCAAAGGTAAAAATCCAGAACATCCTATTGACATATATTTCTGCCCATCAATAAGACAGATAGATACATATCCACTGATGCCCAGTAGATATATATTTAGTTCACGTGTTTGTGAACATTTTGTGCTTCTAACTGTCAATGAGTGCCTCTGTGATGTCAATCACCCACAAGTTCTTCAGGATATTTCTCCACTGCCAATGAGAGTTGTGGAACTCTTTCTTCCCTGAGGCTCTGCATCTGAGGCCCGGTGTTCTATTTAAAAACAAGTCAGAAAATATGTTTTGGATCTTCTACTCTAGCCAGAGGCACCATGATTTCAGCCAAGAAGACAGCGGGAGCTAAAGGATCAACTTCCTAACTGGGCTGTTTTGGCCAAGTTCAAAACTTTTAATACAATATTTTGGCTGATGAAATAATGCTACATCAGAGGTTGCTATGTTAGATGAATTGGAAGAAGGTGTAAAAATGTCCACGCTAGTCATGCACAGGACAAAGCAGTGGGCCATGCTATCACAAACAAAAGACAACTTTTGGATTTTACTCTTCCTACCTACTGACTCCTGTCTCAGAATTTCCTTCTATGATATATTTTTATCTGCAGAAAAATATGATGCCTGCACCCAACACAACCAGTTTATTTCTCACTTTGGAAAAGCAAATAGTCCTGCTGTATTCATCACTTCCAAATTATCTACTTAACATCAATGAGAAAAATCAAGTCTCCTGTTTATATTCTGAGATTTGAACTCCTCTACTCCTACCCTTTTCTTTAATCCAATGTTAATCTTTGAGTAGTGGTTTCCTTGTGATCCATTCCTACATCTAGAGCAGTATGTTCACCTACTGCTTATCATGATCTGAAAACATTAGGTGTTTCTCATTTATGTAAAATGTATGATAATTTAAAGGCATTATAATATGTCCTTTCACTTAAGGTACTGAGGGAATCAATCTTCAGCAGGGCTCTATTTCTTGCCACTAGCAGTTTTGGACAGTGAATGTACTATCTATCTTGATATTGTAATGAAAGTTGCCCCCCTCAATAACTTGACTCGCCTACACAAAAATGGGAGAATAGAGTGAACAAAATACCAAAGGAAACAACAATACAAGCACTACCATAAGAAATATTAACTGGTCACACTGTAGTTTCCTGGAACTGTCTTTTTGCTTTAGATTAACAATATGCAATGAGTATATAATAAACATATCCTATCTATTATAAGAGTGAAGGCAATGAACAGGCACAGGGAAACCTATCACTCAGTAAGTCATAGTTCAGGGCAATCATGTATAATAGTGCAAGTCTATGTGTCACTGAATTCAAAATTGCTCCTCCCTTAGTAACAGAGTACTAAATCTGTAGAACAGGAAGTACATTGATAAGTTTTCTAACAATATTCTTTGATGCAGGATTACCATAAAACTTAAACATATGGGATTGAGGAAGTATCCTCATAACAGGTCTGGGCATTTATAAAACTTTTTATTCCTAGGCATGTTGTCACAAAAATCATTGTCATAATGTCTAAAGTGAGTGATTGTGAAAAAGTAATCTTTTCATTACTGACACAGACATCATAATTCAAGAAGAAAAAACTAGTATGTCACAAGTATTTAAGGATAAACATTAAAGAAAAATGAATTAGTTAATAAGCAGATTAAATTGCCTGTGAAGGACAGGGTCATATCCTGACTTTTAAGGTGCAACTGTGCAACCCTGATCCTCATGTTCTCATTTCTAGCAAGAATTGAGTATGTTGATACTATGTTTACATATATATTTCTGAATTATGAGAGTACATTGAAATTTTTAAATTTGTACTTCCTCTAAACACATATTCCTCTGGGTCTCATTTAAAATCTCATACAAGGGCACACCTTGTTGATATTCCAGTGGGTACACACAGAAAATCTGTAGGCATCATACATGACACAGAGGCAAAGATAGATGCAAGATGCCTTACTAGCATTCTCAAGTTGCCCTATCCATATTTGGGACCCAGAACCACTTCCCACTGCCAAAAGGAAGTTTTTGAAGACTTCTTTTTCTAACTATTGAAAAAACTTGGCTTACACCATGAAAAAGACCTGAATTCAGGCTGTATCCTCAAATACTAGACACGGTAAATCAAGGCCCTAACATTATAGACAAATATGTGTCTCAGCATTTAAACCTAGTAGCTGCTCTTTCAGAAGACTTGGGATCAGTCTCTTCTCCATTTTTGTCCCTGCAGTTCTCTTATACAGGAACAATTCTGGGTCAGAGTTTATGATTGTGGAATGGCAACCCCATCCCTACACTTGATGCCCGTCTTTCTACTGGAGGTGGACTCTATGAGTTTCCTCTCCCCACTGTTGAGCATGTCATCTAAGGTCCCTCCCTTTGAGTCCTGAGGGTCTCTCACCTTCTGGGTCTCTGGTACATCTTAGAGAGTCTCCCCATCTCGCACCTCCTGAGGTTGCCTGTTTCCATTCATGCTGCTAGCCCTCAGAGCTTCACTCCTGTCCCTTCCCCTCGATCATGATCATGTTCCCCTTTTGTACTCCCCCTTCCCTCTCCTGCCTAGGTCGCTCCCTCCATCACCCCTCCTGTGATTGCTTTCTTCTCCCTCCCAAGTGGGACTGAAACATCCTCACTTGGGCCCTTTGGTTTGTTAACCTTCTTGAGTTCTGTGAATTATATCCTGAGTATTTTGTACTTTTTTGGTGATATCCACTTAGTGGGTACATACCATGCATGTCCTTTTGGGTCTGAGTTACCTCACTCAGGATGATATTTTCTAGTTCATTCATTTACCTACAAAATTCATGACGTCATTGTTTTTAATACCTGAACAGTATTCCGTTGTATAAATGAACCACATTTTCTGTATCCATCACCTCTTCTTAAAGGATCACAATTCAACATGCAAAGTAACTTGGAAAACTGAATCAACCCTTGTTTGAAATGCCCTTCCTCTGAAGTCCTAACATTGAAAACATCCAAGCCATGGGGTTCTACAAGCAGGTTAGTTAAGAAGAAGAGATTCTAATTATAAGATATGGGAACTAAAATTAATAAAAACAATATGCCTATATCACTTTTGAAAGAACAAACATTTGAGGATGGAAAATAGAGAATGCCATAAATGAAAATAGAGGGAATATAAAATTCTGAATCCATGTATACCTTTACAATAAGAATTCTGAATTGAATTATTAACAAGTAAAGGGAAAACCTATATATGAACGTCATTGTAGAAGTTCACCAGACTTTCATGAGTATCTTTGCTGATGGGGTAGTAAGTATAAAGAGGAAATAATTCACCAATCACCATATCTCCTTCACAATAAAAATCAACTTTGAATTTGAAACAGCACTCAGTATCTTAAAAGGTACACAGAAGGTCCCAGGGAGTTTAGAAGTGTGGTAGGGTAGGAGGTTGGGGTGGGGCCATCCTTGTGGAGACAGGGGATGGGGAGGAGGTATGGGATGTGGAAGAGTCAGAGGGTGGACTACGAAGGGAATAAAATTTGGAGTTTAAAATAAGTAAATAAATAAATTTTAAAAACAACTAAAATCAAAATGTTCATCCAAAAAAAGGTACACACAGGATTGGGAATCTGGAAACTACCTGAGACTTTCTATAATTCAATGAAAATGAAGGCACAATATAACCAAAGGAATTGGACACAATGAAATCATTGCTAAAGGAAAGTTCATAGTACTAAGTGCCTTCATAAAGAAATTAGAAAGTTCTCATATTAACAATTTTAAAGTACACCTGAAAACTCTAGAAAAAGAAAAGAAGCAAGCACACCAAAGAGGAGAAAACAGGAAATCTTCAAAACCAGGGCTGAACTCAATCAGTTAGAAAAAAAAAGAAACAATATAAAGAATCAATGAAACCAAGAGCTGGTACTTTGAGAAAATCAAAAAGATAGACACATACTTAGCTGATCTAACCAAGAGACGGATAGTCAGTATCCAAATAAACAAAATCAGTAATAAAAAGGGAGACATATCACCTGACACTTAGAAAAAAAAAAAAAAATAATTAGGTCTTATTTCAAAAGCTTGTATTCCACAAAATTGGAAAATCTTAATGCAATGGATGATTTTCTAGATAAATACCAATTACTAAAGTCACATCATGATCAGTCAAATTATTTGAACATAACTCCTAAACAAATATAAGCGGTCATTAAAAATCTCCCAACCAAAAAGAGCCCAGGGCCAGATGGCTTTAGTTCAGAATTCCACCAGGTTTTCAAAGATGAGCTAATACCAATACTCGTCAAACTATTTCAAAAAATAGAAACAGAAGGAATACTGCCAAACTCATTCTATGAGACAACAGTTACTCTATTACCTAAACCACACAAAGACACAAGAAAGAGAATTTCAGACTGATTTCTCTTATAAGCATTGATGCAAAAATACTCAATAAAATACTCACACACTGAATCCAGGAACACATCAATGACTTCTTCCATCAGGATCAAGTAGGCTGCAATCCGGGGATGCAAGTATGGTTGAGTGTATGAAAATCCATCACATTAACATTAGAGTTGGGGTGTTGACCTTACACAGTGAACTGTAAATTTAGCTTAACTAAATATTCACTCCACATGGTGTGGGCACTTTAAAATCACTTGAAGAATTGAATATTAAGAAAAAAAAATCACAACTGCTGTATAGGGCCACTGTGTAAATGTCTTAATAATCATTTTAAAATGGTAGTCCCACTGTGCAGTGGTGGCACACGCCTTTAATCCCAGCACTTGGGAGGCAGAGGCAGGTGGATTTCTGAGTTCGAGGCCAGCCTGGTCTACAGAGTGAGTTCCAGGACAGCCCGGGCTACACAGAGAAACCCTGTCTCCAAAAACAAAAACAAAAAAACAAAACAAAAAGAAAATGGTGGTCCCTTTAACTTCAAATGAAAGATTAAAAATAACATGGTTTGTGCTAAGATTATGTTAGGAATGTTAGAATGGGCACCCAATCTCACAAAACCCAGAGGAAGCTGGCCTCCCAGGAGCTCTAACCGGGCAGTATCTTAGGTAAGGGACAGCAACACCCACCCCAAACAGGGAGTAACTGAGACACACTAGGACCCAGGAATTCACTCCTGGCCTGGAGCACTGGTTCCTTCCTCCCTGCGCCCAAGCACTGAGCAGATCTTGGTCCTCAGCTCTAACCCGAGTAGTAACACTGACCCCACACAGTTCTGACACAAACAAGATAATAGGAAAGACAGGCTCCAATCAGAGACAAGGCTGGTAGCACTAAGGATGACCCTGGTGGCAAAAGGGAAGCTCAAGACCATACACATCAGCAACCCAGGGTACTTGGCATCATTAGAACCTAGTTCTCCTACACTAGAAAATCCTGAGGTCCCCATATCACCAGGAAACCGAGATTCAGATTTAAAATTAGTTCTAATGATGATGATAGAGAACTTTAAGGACAGAAATAACACTCTCAAAGAATTTGGGGAGAACACAGGTAAACAGGTAGAAGCCCTTAAAGAGGAAACACAAATATCCCTTAAAGTATTACAAGAGAACACAACCAAACAGGTGAAGGAATTGAACAAAACCATCCAGGATCTAAAAATGGAAGTAGAAACAATAAAGAAATCACAAAGGGAGACTACCCTGGAGATAGAAAACCTAGGAAAGAAATCAAGAGTCATAGAAATTAGGAGTCATCACCAACAGAATACAAGAGATAGAAGAGAGAGTCTCAGGTGCAGAAGATACAATAGAAAATATTGACACAACTGTCAAAGAAAACACAAAATGCAAAAAGTTCTTAACACAAAACATCCAGGACACAATGACAAGACCAAACCTAAGGATAATAGGTATAGATGAAAGTGAAGATTCCCAACTTAAAGGGCCAATAAATATCTTCAACAAAATTATAGAAGAAAACTTCCCTAACCTAAAGAATAAGAAGCCCATAAACATACAAGAAGCCTACAGAACACCAAATAGACTAGACCAGAAAAGAAATTCCTCCCATCACATAAAAATCAAAACATCAAATGCACAAAACAAAGAAAGAATATTAAATGCAGTAAGGGAAAAAGTCTACGTAACATATAAAGGCAGACCTATCAGAATTACACCAGACTTCTCACCAGAGACTATAAAAGCCAGAAGATCCTGGACTGGCATCATACAGACCCTAAGAGAACACAAACACCAGCCCAGGCTACTATAACCCAGCAAAACTCTCCATTACCATAGATGGAGAAACCAAGATTTTCTATGACATAATCAAATTTACACAATATCTTTCCATAAACCCAGCATTACAAAGAATAATAGTAGGGAAGCTCCCATACAAGGAGGGAAATTATACTTTTGAAAGAGTAAGCTGTTCCTCTGGAAACACCTGATCCTGGGACATCCTAGAGGAACTACTGCACCCAGAACAAAGGGTAAGACAACTTGCCCACCACCCCACGTCCCAGAATTACAACTGGGAGCCAGGTGGGGGTTGAGGAACTAGCAGGCACCCATACCCAGTCCCTACAGAATACCACCTCCCTTCCGCCTAGAGCCTGGTCCTTTTGCTTGGGGCAGACCCTTTGCTGGTCTGCTCCTCTGGAAACACCTGATCCTGAGACATCCTAGAGGACCTACCAAATCCAGAGGAGAGGGAGCTTAGGATTACAGGAACACAGAGACATCTGAAATCTGAGGAGTTCTGAAACAAGCAAGATAACTGGAAAGACAGACTCCAGTCAGACACAGTGAGCACAGATAACACTAGAGTCAACCAGATGGTGAAAGGCAAGCACAAGAACACAAGCAACAGAAACCAAAGTTACCTGAAATCATCAGAACCCAGTTCTCCCACCATAGCAAGCCCTGGATACCCCATCACACAGGAAAAACAGGATTCAGAATTAAAATCACTTCTCATGATGATGATAGAGGATTTTAAGAAGGACATAAGTAACTCCCTTAAAGAAATACAGGAGAACACAGGTAAACAGGTAGAAGCCCTTAAAGAGGAAACACAAAAATCCCTTAAAGAATTGCAAGAAAACACAACCACACAGGTCAAGGAATTGAAGAAAACCGTCCAGGATCTAAAAATGAAAATAGAAACAATAAAGAAATCTCAAAGGGAGACTGCTCTGGAGATAGAAAACATAGGAAAGAGATCAAGAGTCATAGACACAAGCATCACCAACATAATACAAGAGATAGAAAAGAGAATCTCATGCGAGGAAGATATCATGGAAAACATTGACACAACAGTCAAAGAAAATGCAAAATGCAAAAAGCTCCTAACCCAGAACATCCAGGAAATCCAAGACACAATGAGAAGACCAAACCTAAGGATAATAGGTATAGATGAGAGTGAAGATTACCAATTTATAGGGCCAGTAAATATCTTCAACAAAATTATAGAGGAAAATTTCCCCAACCTAAAGAGTGAGATGCCCATAAACATACAAGAAGCCTACAGAACACCAAACAGACTAGACCAGAAAAGAAATACCTCCCATCACATAATAATCAAAACATCAAGTGCACAAAACAAAGAAAAAAATACTAAAAGCAGTAAGGGAAAAAGGTCAAGTAACATATAAAGGCAGACCTATAAGAATTACACCAGACTTTTCACCAGAGACTATAAAAGCCAGAAGATCCTGGTCAGATATCATACAGACTCTAAGGGAACACAAATGCCAGCACAGGCTGCTATACCCACCAAAACTCTGAATCACTATAGATGGAGAAACCAAGATATTCCATGACAAAACCAAACTTGCACAATATCTTCCCACAAACCCAGCACTTCAAAGGATAATTGATGGAAAACGCCAAGACAAGGAAGGAAACTACAACCTAGAAAAAGGCTGGAAGTAATCTTCCAACAACCCCAAAAGAAGATAGCTACACAAACATAATTCCACCTCTAATAACAAAAATAATAGGAAGCAACAATCATTTTTCCTTAATATCCCTCAACATCAATGGACTCAATTCTCCAATAAAAAGATGTAGACTATCAAACTGGATACATAAACAGGACCCAGAATTTTGCTGCATACAAGAAACGCACTTCAGTGACAAAGACAGACATTACCTTAGAGTAAAAGCCTGGAAAACAATTTTCCAAGCAAATGGTCCCAAGAAACAAGCTGGAGTAGCCATTCTAATATCAAATAAAATAGACTTTCAACCAAAAGTAATCAAAAAAGATAAGGAAGGACACTTCATACTCATTAAAGGAAAAATCTACTGAGATGAACTCTCAATTCTGAACATCTACACTCCAAATGCAAGGGCATCCACATACATAAAAGAAACTTTACTAAAGCTCAAAGAACATATTGCACCTCACACAATAATAGTGGGGGATTTTAACACCCCGCTCTCTCCAATGGACAGATCGTGGAAACAGAAACTAAACAAACACACATTGAAATTAACAGAAGTTATGAACCATTATGTTATGGATTTAACAGATATCTATAGAACATTTCATCCTAAAGCAAAAGAATATACCTTCTTCTCAGCACCTCATGGTACCTTCTCCAAAATAGACCATATAATTGGTCACAAAACAGTCCTCAACAGATACAAAAAGATTGAAATAATCCCTTGCATCCTATCAGATCACCATGGACTAAGGCTGGTCTTTAATAATGACAAAACCAAGGGAAAACCCACATGCATGTGGAAACTGAACAATGCTCTACTCAGTGATGACTTTGTCAAGGAAGAAATAAAGAAAGAAATTAAAGACTTCCTAGAATTTAACAAAAATGAGGAAAAATCATACCAGAACTTGTGGGACTCCATGAAAGCAGTGCTAAGAGGAAAACTCATAGCTATAAGTGCCTACAAAAAGAAATTGGAGAAAGCACACATTAACAACTTGACAGCACACCTGAAAGCTCTAGAACAAAAAGAAGCAAATACACCCAAGAGGAGTAGGCGTCAGGAAATAATCAAACTCAAGGGTTGAAATCAACCGAGTAGAAACAGAAAGAACTATACAAAATATCAACAAAACCAGGAGTTGGTTCTTTGAGAAAATCAACAAGATAGATAAACCCTTAGCCAGATTAACCAGAGGGCACAGAGACAGTATCCAAATTAATAAAATCAGATCTGAAAAGGGAGACGTAACAACAGAAACTGAGGAAATTCAAAAAATCATCAGATCCTACTACAAAGGTATATACTCAACAAAACTGGAAAATCTGGATGAAATGCAAAATTTTCCAGACAGATAACAGGTACCAAAGTTAAATGAGGAGCAAATAGACCATCTAAACAGTCCCATAACCCCTAAAGAAATAGCAGCAGTCATTAACAGTCTCCCCACCAAAAAAAGCCCAGGACCAGATGGTTTTAGTGCAGAATTCTATCAGACCTTCAAGGAAGACCTAATACCAATTCTCTTCAAATTATTCCAAAAAATAGAAACAGAAGGAACCCTACCCAATTCATTCTATGAAGCTACAATCACACTCATACCTAAACCTCACAAAGACCCAACAAAGAAAGAGAACTTCAGACCAATCTCTCTTATGAATATCGATGTAAAAATACTCAATAAAATTCTAGCAAACCGAATCCAAGAACACATCAAAACAATCATCCATCATGATCAAGTGGGCTTTATCCCAGGAATGCAGGGATGGTTCAATATTCGGAAATCCATCAATGTAATCCACTATATAAACAAACTCAAAGACAAAAACCACATGATCATCTCACTAGATGCTGAGAAAGCATTTGACAAAATTCAACATCCCTTCATGGTAAAAGGCTTGGAAAGAACAGGAATTCAAGGCCCATAACTAAACATAGTAAAAGCAATATACAGCAAACCAGTAGCCAACATCAAACTAAATGGAGAGAAACTTGAAGCATTCCCACTAAGATCAGGGACTAGACAAGGCTGCCCACTCTCTCCCTACCTATTCAATATAGTACTGGAAGTCCTAGCCAGAGCAATTAGACAACAAAGAAAGTCAAAGGAATACAAATAGGAAAGGAAGAAGTCAAATATCAGTATTTGCAGATGATATGATAGTATACTTAAGTGACCCCAGAACTTCCACCAGAGAACTCCCAAACCTGATAAACAACTTCAGCAAGGTGGCAGGTTGTAAAATCAACTCAAACAAATCAGTAGCCTTCCTCTACGTGAAAGATAAACAGGCTGAAAAAGAAATTAGGGAAATGACACCCTTCACAATAGTCACAAATAATATAAAATACCTCAGGGTGAACCTAACCAAGCAGGTGAAAGATCTGTATGACAAGAACTTCAAGTCTCTGAAAAAAGAAATTGAAGAAGATCTCAGGAAATGGAAAGATCTCCCATGCTCATGGATTGGCAGGATTAATATAGTAAAAATGGCCATCTTGCCAAAAGCAATCTACAGATTCAATGCAATCCCCATTAAAATACCAACTCAATTCTTTACAGAGCTAGAAAGAGAAATTCTCAAATTTATTTGGAATAACAAAAAACCCAGGTTAGCGAAAACCATTCTCAACAATAAAATAACTTCTGGAGGAATCGCCATCCCTGACCTCAAGCTGTTGAGGAGTTGAGAGGATTTGCGACACCATGAGGAAAACAATAATATCAACCAACCAGAGCCCCTAGGGTCTAAACCACCAGCCTGGGAGCGCTTAGGGAGGGACCCATGGCTCCAGCTATATATGCAAGGGAGCTATATACAAGTGGGAGAAGAGATCCTTGGTCCCATGAAGGCTGGTCGTCATGGGGGGGGTATTCAAGGGTGGGGAGGTGAGGTACCAGGGAGGTGGGTTGGGGTACACCATCATAGAGGCAAGAGGAGGGGGAAGGGATAAGGAGTTCCTGGGAGGGAGGGGGGAATGAGGTAAGGGGAAAACATCTGAAATGTAAATAAAATTTCCAAAAGTAAATAAATAAATAAAAGAAAGAGCAAGACAGTAATCCTCTTCCAACAAATGCAAAAGAAGATAGCCACACAAAGATAATTCCACCTCTAATAACAAAAATAACGAAGCAACAATCACTGTTCTTTAATATCTTAACATCAATGGACTCAATTTCCCAATAAAAAGACATAGGCTAATGGTCTGGATACGTAAACAGGACCCAGCATTTTGCTGCATACAGGAAACCCACCTCAGTGACAAAGAATAGACACTACCTTAGAGTAAAAGGCAGGAAAACAATTTTTCAAGCAAATGGTCCTAAGAAAGAAGCTGGAGTAGCCATTCTAAAACCTCCAGCCCGGGAACAGAAAGGGAGTGATTCAGGGCTCCACCTGTATAGGTAGTTGAAGGTAGACTTGTCAGGCATCAGTGGAAGTGGAGGGCCTTGGTGCCTGAAAGTTTGGATTCCCTAGTGTTGGGGAATTCGAGAGCAGGGAGGCGGGAATGGGAGGATGGTTGGAGCCCAACTTCATAGAAACTCCCAGAATTATATGGATTAGACATGACAGAGGCAGGCCGCCAGAAGACTAGATTCCAGAATTCAAACAAAAAATTATCTTGATAGTAAAAATTGTTTTGAGAATTGTATATTGCAGAATACTCAGCCTTGGTGTATCTACTCATTAAGCAAGCTGAGCAGACCTCCTCAAACCTCTGATGTCCTGGAATTTCAGCTGGATGGAGTCAAGACACAGATGTCAGAGGCTTATCAATTTACTCTTCCTCCCTGCCCCTCTTCTAATATCTCAGCGCCCATAATCAGCTTGAAGAAGTTAATGAAGAGTCAGCGCCCCTATTCCTAGGGCTTGGGGACTGAGGTGGTTAATATTTGGCTGTCTTTCTAGGGAAAAGTAGTGGTTTTGTTGGAACAGGGAAGAATAGATAGGATTTATTGCATAGCCATAACCTATTGGTAGAAATCTGTATAATTGTTATTAAGCTGAAGTTATAATTTCTTAAATGGTACAAGATTTACTTTGGTTTCAAATTTAAGGTTTCCATTGGTACGAGTTTCTTATTGATATAAAAGTGAGATTAATATTGTTACTCTCATAGACATTGTGCCTATATAACACATTTAGGAATAGAAAGTTTAGACGCAGTCCTTCTTTAACTTTTTTAAACTGATTTGAGATGGTTAGCCTGTGAGTTAAGGGCCTATAGCAAATTCATGGCTCTGGGTTTATTGTTAGGGTGTTTTCTATATTTTATTTAGAAATAGCTGAGAGGAATTAACAGACAGCAGTCCAGATTGCCTTACTTGGATAGTTGGTTTTCAAAATGTCAGAAGTCCACAGAATTGATGTTACAAACATTTCTGTATTAATGTTCATTTTGATTAGAGACCTGTCTGCTCCTGACAGCTTCCCTGTCTGGATTTTAAGAAGAAATTGAGCATCTTTGGAGTTACTCCAGTTGTGGTGAGACAGCCACTAGGCAAGAATTGCCTCTTTTTCATCTACAGACAAATTACTGTCCAGAAAAGTCGACTATCAGAGTAATCAGCCCTTAATAATTCTGCATTACTAGATCTGTCAGATGATCCTCGGCCAGAAGGCTGAAGATCGGATGCTCCAACGTTTTGTAGTATAGGGACTGTCCAGGGATTCAGCGGTCTGTATAAATTGGCTAAGTTTTAAAAGCTATGCTTTGTGCTTACCATAATTCAGTCATTCTGGATTTCTGACGGGGTTGAAGAGTTATAGTCTCATAGCCAATCCCGACTGTTTACTTTGAGAGAAAAGATTTGAGAGGATGGTTTTCAGCTGCCATTCTTTCTAAAGCCAAGAAAAAAAGCCAGGTTCAGAACTAAGTTTTTTAGTTAGGAGAGATGACAGAGGTTCTGTCAACAAAATGATGGACTGGGTATTAGGTCTATCTTGTACCTTACTGATACAAATTGGTATAGTTATGCTCTAATTGTATTTTGAGAGAAAAGCTGCTTTTTATTTTAACAGGAAGGGTGAGAAGGTGGGAGGAGTAAGGAGAGGAATAGGAGGAATAAGAAGAGGAGGAGGAGAAGTAGAGGAGGAGCTAGGAGATGAGAGAGAGAGAGAGAGAGAGAGAGAGAGAGAGAGAGAGAGAGAGAGACGTGGAGGCAGATGTTCGCATGTCTCTGCCCATCAAAGGTAGTTGGTATATCTAGATTGAGTATTGGGTTACACTTCTGATTGTACACGCATTTTGTTATTGAGCATTCCAAACTTATAAAGGCTTTGATTAACATTTAAATAAATAAATAAATAAATAAATAAATAAATAAATAAATAAATGGAATGTTAGAATGGAAGAGTTGTTAGAATATTAGGAATGGAAGAAAAATAAACTAAAACTATTAAATATATAAAAGGCAGTTTTAAGAAGTAAAAAGAGGGATGGGTAGGGGAAAGAAAGAGAAAATCATATAGGAATGAGAGGGAAAGTATTTGGTTTGTGTACCAGAAAACAGACTACAGAATGATGCAGAATTACACAGAACCAACAAAAAATGTAATTGAATAGTATCAAGTCCAAATCAAGACCACAATAAGTATTTATGCAGAAGTGAAGACTTGGCTTGGTAGTTAAGAGTATTGTTACTCTTGCAGAGGACCTGGCTTTGGTTCTTGGCGCCTATATGGTGCGTCACAGTCATTTGTAACACCAGTTCAAGGGAATTGGATGCCCTCTTCTGACCTACACAGGCATCAAGCATGCAAGTGGTGCACATTCATGTAGGCCAACACTCATACACCAATAATAATAATAAATAATAATAATAATAAAATGGATGCCTCAGTTAATACAGCTTCCCTGCTGAGAAGAGTTGAAATACTCCCTCTTTGTGATATATTTATGTAACAAGGTATACTGATGGAGGAAGTGAGCTTGCAGCCACAGTTCAAACTTGTAAATCAGTTATATGTGTATGCTTTTTTCTTTTTTTTTAGGTTTTTTGAGACAGGGTTTCTCTGTGTAGCCCTGGCTGTCCTGGAACTCACTCTGTAGACCAGGCTGGCCTCGAACTCAGAAATCCGCCTGCCTCTGCCTCCCAAGTGCTGGGATTAAAGGCGTGCGCCACCACCGCCTGGCTATGCAGTGTCGTATTGGAGTTTGAATGATCTTTTTGGTTGAGTCATCGGTAGGCATCAGCTGTGCCTCATGTTTTCCCAGCCCTCATTATGGAGTGTTACTTTGGGAAAATTCCCACTCATTATTTTTCCACTTCTGTTGTAGTCATACTTCCCTCTCTTGAGTTTTTGATTACAAGGTATTGATGTGACCATAACTATGTGAGTTGCCATGTGGGTGCCTGGAATTGAACTCAAGTCCTCTAGAAAAGAGCAGCTAGTGCTTCTAACCACTGACACATCTCGTCAGCAACAAAGAACTTTTTATAAACTGTAAGTTCTATACAAGAGTAGGTACTTCCTACACTTTCATATTTACTCGAACAAAGCAACATGTAAGCCTGAAAGTTCCACTCATAGTAGGTGCCCTTCATGAGTGTATCATTTATCTCCATACCACATTCGTATATATATTTACACTAAATCCTTCTGATTTTTGATATACATATTCTTTATTATCATTAACATATTAACACTGTTCAGTGTAATGAATAATCGACATTTAGAGTTTTGGAGCAATAGGCTAATGTTCACACATAAGACATTACCTAACTGTATCAATGAGAGGCTCTCTGGTTAAGCAACAAAGCCATACCAAGAGAATTCTTACCTCAAGAATTCAAAAGAGAGGGAACCTTATGGTCTAGGAGTCTAAGCTGATGATATGAGGGATTTGAATCCGGGATTTCTTACTTGCTAGGCAAGTACTTTTACACCTCAGCTAAAATACCAGAAATCTTCCATATTATATCTTAGGACAGAGTAACACTAAATTGTCCAAGCCTTGAACTTGCAATCTTCTCACCTCAGCCACCCAAGTAACAAGGATTTGCATGCTGTACTGCCAAGCCTGGAATCAATTTTAAATATCAACAACTAGTTTATACAGTACATTCACAACTTTTATTTCATTCATATACAAATTTGAGCAATACCCTTTAGGCATACGGTTATTGTGTGTCATGTAAAAACTATCCCTGTATTATGCAAATGCTGATTTCCATGCCCCCATATTGGGTAGCAATCTTTATTCTAAAAATCTCCTGTCTCAATGTTGTGTAAACATTGCTCCCCAATTATTCCCTAATTGGCCAATAAAACTAGCTGATCAACCAATGACTGGGCAGGAGAGAGTATAGGACTGGACTTTGTCTTAGCTAGAGGAGGAGGAAGAGGCAGGAGGGAGGGGGGCAGGAAGGAAGGAGAGAGAGACAGAGAGAGACAGGGAGGGAGGTAGTGGGAATTACCACCAGGAGAGAGTCCAGCAGACACCTTGAGAAAGCACCTGGAGCCCAGAGAACTAGATCAGTACTAAAATGCAAGCATCATGGGGATTTGGCTGGGAAGTAGCCAGATTAGTTTAGAGGATTAAAATAGAGTAATATTGCTCAGTTCTTGTGTCCTTAAAGCTTGTTAAATACATTTAATAATCCAGAGTCAATTATTAGGGAGTTAGCTAGCTGGGTTAAGAGAAAAACTTACACACTTTATAAAAAGCCACTAACATTTGGCATCTATTGTCAGGCATAGAATCCAAACTTAGACAAACACATTTTTAAAAAGCCACTAACATTACTCATCAATCTATATAAATATGATTAAATTGATACATTTCCTTTCAGTAAAGGTTTCATATGAGTACACTGTAGCTATTAAAGCATGCTTCTTTCAACTTTGGTCATGGCAGGAACCATAGTAATATGCAGGCAGACATTGTGCTGGAGAAGGAGCCGAGGGTTCTACACCTTGATCGGCAGGCAGCAGGAGACTGTGTACCACACTGTAATAGTTTGGGCATAAAGACCTCAAAATCTTCCACCATAGTGACACATTTTCTTCAACAGGACTTATCTATAAAAGATTTTTGATGACCTTAAGAAACAACACATGAAGGCTTCACCCTTTTTAATATTCACAGAAATTTTGTTTTACAAATTTTTCCTTATATTTTAAAGGAAGCTGGAAAATAATTCTAGTTGGCTTTTTCTACTTTGTGGGTTCTTCTTTCTTCTACCTTTCTCTACCCCTTCTTCTACCCTTTTAACCCTCTAATACTAGATAGGAGAGAGAAAAGGATAGAGGGGAAAGAAAGCAACATTATTTTAGACTACTTCCACTGATTAGGGATTTAGAATTCCTTGGGGCAAGTTTGATCTTTACTGTCAGGATATCTAATTTCTTCTTCTTTTTGTTTCTTTGTACACAACTACTTAACAAACTACAAAGAACAATAACCAACCAACATCCTACCAATAACAACCCACTTCTCCTGGCCCTAGCATTTATATAACCTCTGGAAAGTTCCCAGAATTCCAAATGTCACACAATCACAGAAACTTTCAGCAGCTGGCAAAACCATGCCCCTGCTAGAGCACGAGGCAAATCATAGTCAGCGGCTGTGAAGGAACGGCACGCCCTACACCTGGGATTAAAACGAAAGCACAGTCTTATAATTCTGTGTGTTTTAAGGAAACCAAAACTCCAAATTTGTCACTAAATTTCCCCCTTTCTGCTTTAAGCCATTAACTGTGCTGTGTGTAATGGGAAATTATAAACAGAGACATTATCTAAAGCCAAGTCTAGATCAGCACTGCCTACAGCAGCATGGATTGGATCTGTAATACTTAGTTGAAGATTTTCAGTCTGCATGTTACTCCTTGGCTGACAAGAGGCCAATGGCTCATACTTTTTGCTATGGAGCCTTGAGCCAGGCCCTCCATTTTGTTTCCTGACTGTATGAAATTGCCTTGGATATTTTTCTCTTGGACTCATTGATCTAATGACAAACCTTGCTACATTGTCTGCACACCCTTGGAAGCCTAGGCCTTCATTCTGGTTTATATATAGAAAAACCATTACCCTTAGAGATGCCATGTTTACAATTTTGTTGCAAATGACTGTATTTCCTAAATCTGAAGCACCAAGCATTTTGAGATCTGAGACCTGCACAGTCTCTTTACAGATGACTCTACTTCCCACAGTTGAAGCACTGGGTATTTTGATATCAGAGACCTCTAGCTATATATAGCTTGACCTATGATATTAACATGGTACATGATAAAACCATATTGGTCATATCCTTTATCCATTATTCCATAAGCACTGCCCATGCTGCTAATGGTCTAATATCATATTTGGTATTTGCATTTTCAAACCTCAAGGTCTCTATCAACACCTGCCTTTCATCCGAGTTTGATATGACTCAGTTCACAACTGAGGTTAATCTTTGTTTAAAAACAAAAATCAGTGAAGGCTTCTTCAGAGCCTGATATCATCTTTGTAACTGAGGAGGACCCTTCACTGAGCTTTGCGATTTTGTCCCAAGCTCCTAGGGCCAGTAAGTGCCACTGTTCTCTAGTAGTGTCATCAAACTGAATTTGTTCTTTTAGTGTACGACCCTTCACCCAGAAACTCATCTTTGACTGTTATATCCATTCCCTCGCTCTATTTTGCTGTTCAATAGTCACAGCTCTTTCCCCCCACCATGTTAACCACTGTGACTGCAGACTGGCCTCCAGTATAGCTGTCACCAATCCTCCCAGTCTTGGAGAATAATTCTATTTTGAATAATCCAGTGGTTTAGAATTTGTTTCATATAAGGCAAGTGCATCAGTCTCTTTAAAATGCCTTAGATTTATCATTTCGATAGGATACCATCTTATCTTATCATAAGCTTGCTCTTCTCCATTAGTAGGCATACGATGTATGACTACTGGGAAAGCTGATGATTTCATAATCTGGGGCTACGTTTGAGATGAATCCCTTCTTTTACAATGGGCTGTTTCCTCAGACTGTCCCCTTTCCTTGTCAGCTATTCTCTGACCTAACTGCCCTCTGATACAGTTTCTTTCCCTCTTTCCTCCTCTAGAAACTCCCATTTCTTTGTTCAGTCTCTGGGACTGGGCCTTTTTGTTCTCCCTTTTCTGGTGCTCCTCGTCTCTCTTGCACTTTCACCCACATTTTCTCCAGTTGCACAGCTAGCTCTGCGACCCGTTCAGAGAAGACAGAGCAGAGTGAACCATTTTGTTTTCCCATGTCAGTCAGCCATTTATTGTTTTCTGGGTTCCTCCATTTCCAGCTGTTTTCCCAGCCATTCTCCCAAGATTTTCTGAAACAGAATATAGGAGGAAGAAAAAGAAAGACCAGAAAATCATCTCTGGGAGCAGAACAAGAGATGTCCCAATGGAAGCAACAGCAATAAAGTTTTTGCTCGTGTCTCAAAAGAAAAACTCCATTCCTTTGTCCCTGCTGTTTTCTCTATGGCATTAGAAATCAAATTTCCCATTCTGCCTAGACCTACATCTGGACACCACTTAGAGCTGGCTTATGCTACTATGTGGGATCTTCTTTCTTCCACTCTTCTCCACCCCTTTTCTTCAACCTTACAACCCCCTAACACTAGATAGGAGACAAAAAAGGATAGAAGGGAAAAAGGGCTATGCCATTGTTATATTATTTCCTGGTTATTAGGAATGTCGAGTTCCTAGGTGCAAGCTTGATCTTTGCTGTCAGGATCTCTAACTGCTTCTTTTGTTTCTTTGCACAAGACTACTTAACAAATGGTGACCAAGAGCAACCAGCAACCAACCAGCAACACCCCACCAACCCAAAACCAACAACCCTGCCTCTTGGGGCCTCAGCATTTATATACCCTCTGAAAAGTCCCCAGATCTCAAATGTCACACAATCATAGAAACTACCTGCAGCTGGCAAAACCATATCCCTGCTAGAGCGCAAAGCAAATGATAATCAGCTACTGTGAAGCAGTTTGATACTCTATACCTGGGAGAAAAAGAAAACATATTCTTATAATATTTTCATGTTTTTTAAAAAAAAAAAACCAAAACTCCAAAATTTTCACTACATATGAGTTTTCACATTGTTTTCATTCACAGGATTGCCTTCTAACATAACAATTTTTTAATGTCCTAGGAAACATGGTTCTACTTCATTATGAGTTATTCCATACATTTGAAAGGAATGGTTACTTCAGAAGGCTATCCCACTTTACACTCATACTGTTATATATGAATTTTTCTCTGCAATTGAAGAGAACTGTAAAAATAATTTATCACATTACTCATATCTACCCCCACTCCAATGAAATTTCTCTCTCCTAAAAGAATCGTGATATGGTAAAGCTTTAATCACATTATTTACATACATAGGTTCTTTCACAAATATGAATTCTTTCATGCCTCTGAAGCAAAGAAGGATAAATGAAGATCTTACCACATTGTTTACATTCATTGAGTTTTTCTATAGCATGGATTTGTTTATGGTTTTGAAATGAACTGTAACGTCTGAAGATTTTATCACACTGTTGACATTGATAGGATTTTTCCTCAATGTGGTTTCTTTCGTGTTCTCGGAGGGAGCTATGAGATTTAAAGGCCTTAGCACATTGCTTACAACCATAGGGTTTTTCACTACTATGAGTTCTTTCATGCATTCGAAGTAAGGATGGATAAATGAAGCACTTACCACATTGTTTACATTCATAGGGCTTTTCCCCACTGTGAAGTTTTTTATGGACCCGAAAGGAACTGGGGCCTCTAAAGGCTTTCCCACACTGTTTACATTCATAGGGTTTCACACCACTGTGAATTCTTTCATGTGACTGGAGTAAGCAGGGATAAATAAAGGACCTGCCACATTGTTTACATTCATAGGGCTTTTCCCCAGTATGATTTCTTTCATGGACACGAAGGGAACTGTGAGATTTAAAGGCTTTATCACATTGTTTACAGTTATAGGGTTTTTCTGCACTGTGAGTTCTTTCATGTATTCGAAGTAAAGAAGGATAAATATAGGACTTACCACACTGTTTACATTCATATGGTTTTCCCCCAGAGTGAGTTCTATCATGTATTTGGAGTAAATATGGATAAATGAAGGACCTATCACACTGTTTACATTCATAGAGATTTTTCCCAGTATGAATTCTTTTATGTCTTTGAAAGGAATTGTGATATCTGAAGGAATTACCACACTGTTCACATTTATATGGTTTTTCTCCAGTATGAGTTCTGTTATGTAACTGAAGGGATCTCTGACATATGAAGGTTTTGCTACAATGTTTGCATTCGTAAGGCTTTATGTCAGTATGGATTCTTTTATGTCTCTGAAGGGAATTGTAACTTTTGAAGGCTTCACCACACTGTTTACAAGCATAGGGTTTTTCCCCAGTGTGAGTTCTTTCATGTATTCTAAGTAAGGAGGGGAAAAAGAAGGCTTTATCACATTGTTTACATGGATAGGGTTTGTCCCCAGTGTGAGATCTCTCATGTAGTTTGAGTAAGGAGGGATAAATAAAGGCTTTACTGCACATCTTACATTTATAGGGTTTCTCACCAGTATGAGATTTTGATGCATTTTAAGTAAATACCGATTAATAAAAGATTTAGTGCATTGTTTACATTCATAAGGTTTTTCTCCAGTATGAATTCTTTCATGTACTCGAAGGTCACTGAGTCGTCTGAACGCTTTCCCACACTGTTTACATCCATAGGGTTTGACACCACTGTGAGTTCTTTCATGTATCTGGAGTAAGCAGGGATAAATAAAGGACCTGCCACATTGTTTACATTCATAGGGCTTTTTCCCAGTATGATTTCTTTCATGGACACGAAGGGAACTGTGAGATTTAAAGGCTTTACCACATTGTTTACAGTTATAGGGTTTTTCTGCACTGTGAGTTCTTTCATGTGTTTGAAGTAGAGAAGGATAAATGAAGGACTTACCACATTGTTTACATTCATAGGGCTTTTCCCCAGTATGAACTTTTTTATGGCGCCAAAAGGAACTGTTAACTCTAAAGGCTTTCCCACACTGTTTGCATTCGTAAGGCTTTTCCCCAGTATGAACTCTTATATATGTGACTGAAGTGACCCCTGACAGATGAACACTTTATTACAATAATGACATTTATAAGGCTTTTCCTCAGTATGAGCTATTTTATGTTTTTGAAGAGAACTGAGATTTCTGAAAGCCTTATCACATTGTAGGCATCTATAGGGTTTTTCACTGGAATGAGTTATCTCATGTTTTTGAAGTAAAGAAGGATACATGAAAGATTTACTACACACTTTACATTCATAGGACCTTCTTCCTGTATTAATTCTTCCACGACTTTCACAGGAACCAAAAGAACTCTGAGGTCTACCAAATGGGTTGTATTCATTATGGATTTCTGCATTGTCATTTCTTTCATGGGTGTAAAATGGTTTAGCAGAAAGACAATTTTTCTTCTTCTGTTCACAGTGCTTCTCTCCAACAGGAGTTTCCTGACGTCGTCCAAGTAAGCTAGGAAAACCAATGAATGTGCCGCATACATTATAAGGCCTACTCACACTGGGGCTTGGCATATATGTTTGAATAGTTGTAACAGAATTCGAAGTTTTCCAGGTCGGTTCACATTTATATTGCATCCTGCCACTTTCATCAAGCTCAACTTTTGTACCAGGGAAGATGCTTTTCAGATTTGGTGTCTTGGTGAAGATTTCTCCAGATTGATCACCTTTGGTACTCTCATATAGTCTCTCAAACATACACACTCTGTTAGAACAATGAAACACACATTAGCAATAGTGGTTTTACTCACTTTTTGATTATTAGTCACACTTGGATATGGACTACTCCAAAATAAGAAAAAGTTTAAACATTCTGGTACAGGTGAATGGTTTGAAATCAAGTGGACTTGTGATTTTCTGATATGGCTCCCACAGAGTTGTCTTAAAATGCATTTCTTAGAATTACTTCCATATGAACTAAAGATGACTAAGTTTAAATCTCTGTGTATTTCTTTTTCTTTAAATTTCACAGTATATTAAGATTAATTCATGGAATCTCTGCCTCTACTTGGACCTTACCTTTGACTTCTCCTAGGATTTGTGTGTTTGTCCTCCATGCTCTTGTCTTCCCATTTGTTTCCTTAAAAGGAATGTCAGATAAATCATGAAAAATATATTGCATAAAAACTATCATTTATAGTTTCAGTGTACATTATAACTCTGTCTGATTCATTCACCAAATTCTATTCTTTCCACATCCACGACACAGTAGAACATTGATAACCCAAATACTTGTTCTCTAATGAGTAAGTGAAGGGATGATGATACTCTTACCAATACAAGCAAGGTTACTGCAGATTTCCAGCATTACATCTTTGTATAGATGCTTCTGAGAAGAATCCAGCAAAGCCCACTCTTCCTCAGTGAAGTTCACATCCACATCCTCAAAGGCAACTAAATCCTAAAGCACTCCACAAATACGTGCAAGAGAAATGGTGAGATATAAAGCACTATACATCTAAATTCAACTGACAAGAAATTGATGAATTCTGTAATCTCCAAACATTTTATCTGGTGACACAGATAGGCCTCAGATAGTGCTGAGACTCTGCTTATACCTGGACACAGGGAATAGGATATACTGCTGGGCCACCCCAGTTTGTCTCTTTAAGATGATCTCTAGTCCCTTCTGTTTAAAAAACAAACAAAAAATTCTATCATTCTATCATCTATAGAGCATTGTTGCTGGTACTTAGAAATTCCTAATAAAAAAGCTTAAGCTTTGAAGTCATAAGGGAATGATATGTTCTAACACAGATTCCACACACATAAACTAGAAGATTAATTCACTCAGCCTAATTGACTGATGAAAGTATTGTGGCACTTTCTGAATTCTTGTGATCCTTCTCAGTCTAATACAAACTATAGTATTTAGAAGGTCTGCCTCCTTGTAGTTCCATGTTCTACTTCCTCCCTTAGGGTGTCCAGATGCCACTGTATACCAGGCTGGAAGGATAAAGCGGATCTGAAAATGCGTAGGATCTGAAGCATCCTGGTCCCCCTCTGAGGATTTTCATGTTACAGCTCTCAGAAGATATTCAATGAAATGGCTTGTGTGCATACCCTTTATTCAGTGTGAATCAAGGGCTCTCTATAAACCTTGGAGATTGGGAAGAGGTTCTTCTTAGGGTGAAGTTTTAGGTTCTGGGAATACTTCATTTGCATGGAGAGGCATTCCATAAATCCCAGGTACTTGCTAAGCATATTCTTATCTGGAGGGAGGAAACCAAATCTGTAATTTTGCCAAGGACTATGTGACATTCCTTAGGTTGGGCTCTTGAGGCAGGGAAGAGGAAGTCTAATTGGTCTCCTTTATAGAAACTTTTACATGTCACATCTTCTTAAATGGAATTTGAGTACATCTTACGTGACCACACCCAGAAAAAAAATATTTAGAAGCCCCCAAAACAGTTTATTCCAGGCCCAATCATAATGGGATAACTTTTGAAGTTCCACTGAAAAATGTTAAATCAGAATAAAATAAATAAAAAGATGCCATGTATTTTTGGGAATTTGAGGCCAACCTATATAAGACAGGTCGCTCCAATGTAAAACTGGGTTTTACTTTTGCAAGCTAGAAATCCACTCTTCTTTGAGGGACTTCTTTTACGCAGTCTGTAATCCCTTATGGCTAAACAGGAGGACTGCCCTAATCTAGGAAAGCCCTTTGGAGTGGCAGTGAACCCCAGGATGAGTCTCATGTCATCCATTCCTTCTTACTTACCCTGTAACATCATAATAGCAATGGGCCTAAACTTGACACCAGCTCTCAAAAATAAAGAACATAGTTTCTCCTGTAATGAAACCTGGCTACTGTACACATGCCTGAAGGACGAAAGCTGATTCCTCCATTCCACATTAAACCCTGAAACATTTCCTTTGTTGGTCTAGAGTCCTAGCTTCCTTCTATCCTGGCTCTCATGGACCTGTAGCTTCAGGAGAAATAGTTTGTATTCTTAATAAAACCTCTTGACTAGCCCGTCTTCCTTAAACCCAGCCCTAAATGACACCCTTGACAATCCTTCTTTTGGATATACTCAAGCCCAAACTCAACCTTCCTTAACTGTTCTGAGTCTCCCGTCCACCTAAGAATTCTGTTACTACCTTCCCTTTTTACTCATTTCCCTCTGTCCTTCCTTTCTACACGTAAATCTGTTTCCCACCTCTTCCCTACCTATCTAGTTACATTCCCCCATCACACTCATTCAGGAACTTCATATAGGTTACAGAGAGAACTATTAAAAACCATTCTGTCTCATTATTTCTCTTTACAGGGTAACTACTGGGTACCCATCCACATGGTAGAAGGAAATAATTGTATTCTGCAAGTTATCCTATGACCTCCACATGGACATTGTAACATGCACATACCTACCAAACTACACATAATTTAAAATGTAAACAAAACTCTAATCAAATACCCTTACACAATAAAAAGACACACTAATTTTACACTTACATGCTTAGCAATAGTAAGAAACTAAAGGTCCTTGTTTTCTAGAATTAAAACATTCTGTTCTAAGAGCAGAAAACCAAATGAATAATAAAAACACTATTGTTCATAGCATGCAATAATCTCAGTTCTGAACAGAAGTGTTTCAGGCAAAATTACAGTAAGAAGGTACTGTAATACCTTCTTACTATCTTACCTAAGGCAGTAAGATGGAATGTATAATATAAAAAGCCCACTGCTCATGATCAAGGTTGCTCAGAAATAGCTTAGATTTATCACACGTTTGATTCTCAATTTATGGTCACTACATATTCAAGAAATGGTTTACTGTTGCCCAATTTGACACTACCTCCATCCAGACTGTTTTTGTGACCTCATAGGGAGTTATAACCCAATTTAAGATGGTGACTAGAATACTAGGACTATAAGCTCTACAATTATGTTTCTATATAAACCTAGAAAGTCAGGATTCCTTAGCTCTTAGTAATAGCTGGCATTACAGGTTTCTGGTGGGCCACAGTATCAGGTCTCTTCACACCTCAACAGTAACCAATATTATACCACCTAGGCCATGTGTATCTTGAGACCCTTCACTTGACATGTGTGCTAACTATCTTTGTCAACTTAATACAGGATAGTCATCTAAGAAGAGAAAATCAAAGGAGAAAATGTCACCATCAGATTGGTCTGTAGACAACTCTGTGAGGGCTGATTAATGATTGGTGGTTGAGGGATCAGTTCATTCGTGAACAGTGCCAGTCCTGGGCAGACAGTTCTGAGGTATTTAAAAAACACAGGCAGAGTAAGGATGGGAAGCAAGCTAACAAGCAGTGTTCCTCTATGGTCTCTGCTTCAGATCCTGCCTTGTGTCCTTGTCCTGAATTCACTTCAAGATGGACTATATAAGCTGAAATAAACCCTATCCTCCTCCATTTGCTTTGGTCATAGTCTTTATCATAGCAATGGCAAGCAAACTAAGATAACATCCCTTTTAAATTGGGGCAGAGGCCAGGGCCTATATTTCTCTAGTCTGGCTCTATACAGACTTTGGTCCTTTTTAGTCTCAGTTTTCAGTCCTCTCTAATTCCATCATCACTTTTGTGGTACAAGGTGGGGTGTCACTTTTTACAGCACAGTCTACCTATGTGCAGTTATCAACATCTGCTAGGCCACTTCTGCAGCTTTTCTTCTGTTACCAATTCAGTTCACACTGCTAAATTAGAAAGGACCACTCAAACTCAAGAGAAGCCCTTTAAAAAAAAACTTACATGTATGAGTATTTTTCCTGTATGTACATATTTGTGCACCACATGTCTGGTGACCAAGGAGGCCAAAAGAGGGTGTCAAATCACCTAGAATTGGGGTTAAAAAATTTTTCAGTCATCACACAGTTGCTGGGAATTGAATCTAGGTCCTCTGGAAGAGAAGTTGTGCTCTTAACCACTGAGCCCTGTCTCCATAGCCTTCATCAGGAGAGGCCTTTTATTGAGCTGAGTATCTCCAGACAGCTCAAATGAACTGACCAACCAACTTAGAGCCTAATTAGAGAAGCATCACAGCATTGTCTCTTTAGCAGCATCGGTTGCACCAGTTCCTCTGATAGCCCACCAGATGGGTTCATCCAGTAAGCCCTAAAAGGAAATGGTTGCAAGATCAACCAGACACAGATTCTAGAGTTTACTGAAGGTTGTGAGAGGAAAAGTCTTCCAAAAAAAATGCTGGGAAATAACACAGTTGCTAGAGGCTTGCCTAACATAAAAGAGGCCCTCAGTACCCAGCACCATATACACTAGGCATGGTCACACCAGTTGTAATTCCAGCACTGGACAGGTAGAGACAGGAGGATGAGAAGTTCAAAGATATCAGCTACAAAGGGAGTTTGAGTCACGACTGAGCTAGAGACCCTGTCTTAAAAGCAAAGCAAAACAACAAAAAGCAGTTTAAAACACTCCCATTATTGTTTAAGTCTGCCTCTTCAATAGTCAGAAGAGCCATTTGTAAACCTTCTTAAGGTTTCTCGAAGCATCTGTGATGTTTTTAAAGCACTAATTTTGACATTAAGTGTAGTCCAGCAGGTTTGGGAAGTTCTTTTGCTGAAGACAGTCTGCACAGCTGGGAACAGATACCCCCAAATCTCTCTCTCTCTCTTTTTTTTTTTTCCCAGAAAAACAAACATCAAAATTGTTCACAATACAAACTCAAAAGAACTTAATCAAATGATTGGTGATCTTAACAGGGCTTTAACAATGCTCAATACATGTCTAGCATCCCAGAAACAGATAAGCCCTTGTCACCTATCTGAATTATTCTGTGTCAATAACATGTTCGAGAGTTATAGAGTCAAAAGGCATGGAGTCCAATAGTGGAGAACAAGAGGAAAGGGCTTCAAACACTGCTTTAAATTTTAAAAAAAATTGACAAGGTCTTACTGTGTACAACTGAGTATCTTGAAATTCATCATGTGCCAGGCTGGCCTTATACATACAGAGATCTACCTATTTTTACTTCCTGAGTGCTGCAACTAAAAATATGAGCCACCACATCCAGCAAGTTGTGCACTCTTAAAGATTTTTTTTTGGAGGGGGAAAGCGGGAAAGATCTTGCATCAGACAGTAGCAGGTTTACACAGTACAGAACTTATGCTTTGTGATAAGGTGGAGGAACAGGATTTTAGTCTACATGACCAAAGTCACAGAAATGCTTTAAGTCAGGGAAGCAGAGCTTGGTAAGAGTATAGTAAAGCTGCCTTAATATCCACGTATCAGAGGACTGGGTACTGCCCACCCTGTTCACAGTCCTCTCTGCTAGGGCCCAGTTACCTTAGATGATTTGGACTTTTCTTTTTTTTTTCTTTTCTTTTTCCCTCCAAAACAGGATTTCTCTATGTAACAGTCCTGGCTGTACTAGAATTACTTTGTATACCAGGCTGGTCTCGAACTCACAGATATCTGTGTGCCTTTGCCTCTTGAGTGCTGAGATTAAAGGTGTGTACCACCACATCTGGTAGTCTGGGCTTTCTAATATTTCCAGCCTTCTTAGTTATTTAAAAAAAGAAATGGAGGAGTAATTTTTTAAGGGGTATGGGGGAAGAGCTGTGGGATTAATGCGCAATAGAATCAGTTTGGCTTCTTACTGAACTGGGGTGGGGCTGGTTTGGGGGTGGGCTCCCTGTCCTATGATGGACAGTCAAGTTGGTGGCCCTAGGGTTAGAGGCTATCTGTAATCAAACTTCAAGAGGATATTGGCTATTTGTAAAACCATTTGGAGTTGGATTTGTTGGATTCTGTTTTGTTGGGGTGTTTTCTGAAGAGGAATTTTACTTTTACTAATTCCTATAGGTTGTCTAAGATTTGATGCTAATTCCTATAAGTTGTCTAGGATTTGATCTGGCATTCCATTTTGGAGAAACTGAAGGATGACTAATTGCTCAGATATGAATGTGTGGCTGGGAAGAATATCGCAGATAAACAGTGTCAGCCTCTTCATCCCCGACACTGACAAAATGTGGGCAGGCTGAGGATGAGTCTCAGCATCAGCCTTGCAGGCAAACAATGGAGAGGAAGGAGGAAAATTAGACATCTTAGAGAGTACAGGAAGACCACAGAAAGAAGAAAAGTAGTTCTTTGCCCTTACATAGGGGCCCAAAGAACCTCCTTAGCTTATAGGGCTACTCAGTTAATTACCACAAGGACAAGAGGGTCAGAGGGTGAGAAAGGAGAACAGGCAGCAAAGGAAGAAGGTCTGGATGTAAGTGACCTCATAGCTCTTGCAACTGTAATAAGGAAATCAAGAGAAGTAGATACTTAAATAGATGAAACTGGTACCCATTAGGGAGTCTTTGAACATCAAATACACCTGAGAGAGAGAAAAAAAAGAAATAAGTCTCTTTGTGACTTAAGTTCCTTTTCGGGAGTTAGTCAAAGCCACAATAGAAACTGAAGCTGACTGCAGCACCACGAACATACAAAATAGATCCCCCTCCCTAATCTCCCCACCCCCTAGTATGTTGAGCTGATTTGAGAAGTGCACTGTTTGCTAAGTTCCACTGTCCAGCCCAAGGTTGCCCATCCAAGGACAGCTACACCAAGAACATCTGGGTCCCCTAACAACTGGAGTGGGACTGTCTTTGTTGTCTGCCATTGCCCCTTTCTGGATTGCCTAGCTGCACCTCAGTAGGAAAGGAAGTCCTAGTCCTGCTGGGACTACATGTCCCAGGTTGGGGTAATAGCTGAGAGGGGGTTCCCATTCTCTGAGGGAAAGGGAAAGAGGTAACCAGGGAAGGGACTTTTAAGGGTGGGAGTAGGAGAGGGCTGAGATCAAAGTATAAGGAGAATTTTTAAAATTATTATCCAATATATATATATATTAGAAGTTCTCATACTAGCAATTTAAAAAGTACACCTGAAAGCCTTAGGGAAAAAAAGAAGCAAATACACATATGAGGAGTAGATGGCAGGAAATAACCAAACTCAGGGCTAAAGTCATGGTTTAGAAACAAAAAGAACAATACAAAGAATCAATGAAACCAAGAGGTGGTTTCATTTGAGAAAATCAACAAGATACACAAAGCCTTAGCCAAACTAACTAAAAGGCAGACACTATCCAAACTAACAAAATAAGAAATGAAAGGGGAGACATAACAACAGACACAGGAAATCCAAAGAATTATTCGGTCTTACTCTGAAAACCTATTCTCCACAAAATTGGTAAATCTGAATGAAATAAATGATTTTCTAAATAGATGTCATGAAAGGAGGACTGGTCTTTGGTCAAGAGAACAAGAGTAGCTGCATTCCCCTTCTAGAACCACCAAACAAGGTCTCAAAGAAAAATTAAAGGAAATGGATGATTTTCTGGACAGATACCACTTACCAATGTTAAATCAAGAACAGATAAGCTATCTAAACAGTCCTAGTACTCCTAAGGAAATAGAAGTAGACATTAAAAGTCTTCCAACCACAAGAAGTCTAGGACCAGACGGTTTAGTGCAGAATCCTACCAGACCTTCAGAAAAGAGCCAATACCTATACTCCTCAACTATTCCATAAAATAGAAAGAGAATGAGCACTGCCAAACTCAATGAGGCCACAGTCATCCTGATACCTAAACCGCACAACTCAACAAAGAGAATTTCAGATAGATTTCTAGTATAAACACTAATGGAAAAATAGTCAACAATGGCAAAATGATTCTAAGAACACATAAAAAACCATTATCCACCATAATCAAGTAGGCTTCATTCTAGGGATACAGAGATGGTTTCATATACGAAAATCCACCAATCCACTATATAAAGAAGCTGAAAGAAAAAAGTCTCATGACTATCTCATTAGATGTTGAAAAACCTTTGACAAAATCTAACCTATATCTAAGTCTTGGAGAGAGCAGGGATACAAGGTGCATACCTAAACATAATAAAAGCAATATATGCAAGTCAATAGCCAACATCAAATTAAATGAAGATAAACTGAGAGAAATTCCACTAAAATCAGGGACAAGACAAGGCTGTCCCTATCTATTCAACATAGAACTAGAAGTTATACCTGGAACAATAAAACAACTAAAGGAAATCAAAGGGATACCAAACTGGATAGGAAGAAGTGAAAGTGTCGCTATTTGTAGATGATATGATGGTATATATAAGTGACCTCAAAAATTGTACCAGAAAAGTCCTACAGCTGATAAACACACTGTTAACAAAGTAGCTGGATACAAAATTAGCTCAAAAACTGAGTAGCCCTTCTTTATACAAACGAGAAAAGAAGGAAATAACACCCATTACAGTAGCCAACAATAATATAAAATATCTTGGAGTAACTTTAACCAAGCAAGTGAAAGACCTGTATGAGAAGAACTTCAAGTCTCTGACAAAAGAAATTAAGAAAGAGATCTAAATACGGAAAGATCTCCTATGTTCATGGATCTGTAGAAATAACATGGCCAAAAATGGCCATCTTACCAAAAGCAATCTACATATTCTATGCAATTCCCATCAAAATTTCAATACAATTCTTTACAGACCTTAAAAAGAGCAATTCTCAACTTCATATGGAAAAACTAAAAACTCAGGATAGCTAAAACAATCCTGTACAATAAAAGAACTTCTAGAGGTATCACCATCCCTGATTTCATACTACAGAGCAATATTAATAAAAACCTCATGGTAGTCACATAAACACAAGCAGGTTGCTTGATGAAAAAGAATTAAAGACTCAAAAATAAACCCACACACCTATGAACTATAAATGCTTGATACTTGACAAAGAAGCCAAAACCTTACACTGGAAAAATGAAGCATCTTCAACAAATGGTGGTGGTTTAACTAGATGTCTGCATGTAGAAGAATGCAAATAGACATGTGGTGGTTTGAATATGCTTGTCCCACTAAGTGGCACTATTAGAAAGTGTGGCCTTATTGAATGAGGTGTAGCCTTGATAGAGGAAGTGTGTTTTTGTAGGGGTGGGGTCTGAGGTCTTTATGCTCAAGCTCCGCCCAGTATGAAAAGAAAGCCTCTCCTGGCTGCCTGCAAAGAGACTCCTTTCCTGGCTGCCTTTGAATCAAAATGTAGAACTCCTGGCTCCTCCTACACCATGTCTACCTGCATACTGCCATGCTTCCTACCATGATGAAAATGGATGGAACCTCAGAAACTCTAAGTCAGTCCCAATAAAATGTTTTCTTTTATAAGAGTTGCCTTGGTCATGATGTCTCTTCATAGCAATGGAAACACCAATTAAGACAATCCATATATATCATCCTGCACAAAACTGAACTCCAAGTGGATCAAACACTTCAACATAAAAACAGACACACTAAAAATCTAATAGAAGAGAAAGTAGGAAAAAAAAAAAAGAAGAGAAAGTAGGGAACTGCCTTGAACACAACAGACAAATTCCTGAACAGAACACTAATAACTTAGGCACTAAGATCAACAATTAATAAATGGGACCTCATGAAACTGACAGTCTAAAGACACCATCAATAGGACAAAACAGCAGCCTACAGAATAGGAAAAGATCTTCACCAACCCTACATACAACAGAGGCCTAATATTCAAAATATATAAAGAACTCAACCAATTAGATATCACCAAACCAAATAACCCAATTAAAAATGGGGTACAGAACTAAACAAAGAATTCTCAACAGAGGAATCTCAAATGGTCATGAAGCACTTAAACAGATGTTCAATGTCCTTAGTCATCAGAGAAATAAAAATCAAAAGGATTTTGAGATTCTATCTTACAGCCAGTCAGAATGGCTAAGATCAAAAGTGACAGCACCATGCTAGCAAGGATGTGTAGCAAGGAGAACATGCCTTCACTGCTGGTCGGAGTGCAGACTTGTACTACCACTCTGGAAATCAATTTGTCGGTTTCTCAGAAAATTGGGAATGGTTCTACTTCAAGGTCCAGTTATCCAACTCCTGGGAATATACCCAAAAGATGCTTCACTATACCGCAAGGACCCTTGCTTAAATATGCTCATAGCAGCTTTATTTGTAATAGCCAGAAACTGGAAAAGACTAGATGCCCCTCAACTGAAGATTGGATTTCAAAATGTAGTATGTCTACTATTCAGCTATTAAAAGCAAAGGCATTATGAATACTGCAGGTAAATGGACAAAACTAGAAAAATATCATCCTGAGTGAGGTAACCTGGACCCAGAAAGACATGTACTCACTTATTATTGGACAATAGCTGAAAAGTACAGGATATATATGCTACAATCCACAGAACAAAAGAAACTAAGTAACAAGGAAGGCCTAAGGAAGAATACATGAAGAGGAAACAAAATAGTCATTGCAGGTAGATAAAGAGAGGGAACTGGGTGAGAGAGGGGGTGGAGAGGGCAACTGTCAGGGGCAGCTCTGCTTATATACTGAAGGCCTAAAATCAGCCATAGGCCTAAAATCAGCAATAGGCCTGACATACATGCTAACACAAAATCTTGGGTCTCTGTGGAAAAACAATGAAACAGATGACTAGAAGCTATTGTAAACAAGCAGCTTTGGTGGAAAATTGCCAGGCTAGTTATAGATCTTGTAAATAGGTACCAACTTAGATAAGGACAAGTGAATCATAGGCAGAGTCATAGTGATCTGTCTCCTGAACCTTCACCCAGCTGACACTCTGTTCTGGAAGATATCTGTACTCCCCCTGAACACCCACGCTCCTGCATCATCCCCCTCCCCATATCCCGCCTTTTTGTGTATATAACCTGTGTGTGAAAAAGTAAAAATTGTGATCTGATCAGACTATAGACAGATGTCATTTCTTGTGTCTGTCTGTTTTCCCCCATCTTCTCTTTCAAGTGCCGTCCCTGGACCCCTGTTTAATGCCCTGCTGGACAGAACAGGCAATGGGGATGGGGATCAGGTGTGGCAGGAGAGTGTTGGGAGAGGAGATGGAAATCGACCTAGGACACCTCTGGGATTAGCTATAGAACTGGGATGGGGGAGGCTACAGGGAATCTATGTGAGTGACCCTAGTTGAGGTTCCTACTAGTGAGGGGTATGGAAATTGAAGTGGCTACCTCCTATAACCAGGCAGGACTTCTGGTGGAGGGAGGTGGACATCAACCCATCCACAAAACCTTCAACCCAGTTTGTCCTACCTACAAAATGTGCAGGGATTAAGATGGAGCAGAGTCTGAGGGAACAACCAACCAATGACTACCACAACTTGAGATCCACCGCAAATGGGACACAGCCAAAACCTGACAATATTAGTGATACTCTGCTATGCTTGCAGACAGGAGCCACATGCAGATTGAAACAGATGCAGACACCCATAGCTATACATCAGGAGGGGTTTGGGGAATCTTGTGGAAGAGTGGGGGATAGAAATGAGCAAGCCAGAAGGGTCAGGGACACCACAAGACCTACAGAACCAACAAACCAGGGGCCATGGGAGCCCACAGAGGCTGAACCACCAACCAAAAAGCATGTAGGGGCTAGACCTATACCCCCTACAAGATGAGCAACTTGGTCTTGATCTGGGTTCCCTAACAATTAGAGTGGGGGCTGTCTTTGACTCAGTTGCCTGCCACTGGATCTCCTTCCCCTAACTGGACTGCCTAGTTGGGCCTCAGTGGGAAAGGATGTGGTTAGTTCTGCTAGGACTAGATGCCCTAAGACAGGGTAGTACCCAAAGAGGGCTTCCCCTTCTCTGTAGAGAAAGAGAAGAGGTAACGGGAGAAGGATTTGTAAGGACGGGATTGAGAGGAGAGGGGGAGGGAAGCTGTGATCAGGATGTATATTAAATTAATTAATGAAAAAATAATTTTATGGTTGTGAGTCACAGCAACATGAGGAACTGAATTAAAGGCTGGCATTAGAAAAGTTGAGAGGAACTGCCACTGGGGGCACTGGGGATTCAAGCTAGGCTCTCAGACTCTCCTGTAGTTCCATTCAGTCCCACCTAGAAAAAACGGTGTAGAATAGAAAAGCTCAGTTACTAGGGCTTACGGATTCAGACAGATGAGAATATGAAGGACACTTCTCTCCGGAGACCTTTACACTTGTCACTCAGTGTCCCTTGAAGTACATGTAGGGCTGGAGAGATGACTCAGTAGTTCAGTGTGCTATTTTGGAAAACCTGAGTTTTGTTCCCAGCACTCACTTCAGTGGCTGATGACAGCTTTTAACATTACCTTCAAGGCCTCCAACATCCTCTTCAGGCCTCTGTGGGGAATTGCATACATGTAGCATTTATACTGAGAGACACATACATATACAAAACATAAATAATCCTTAAACTAATAATTAGGGTGCTGAAGAGATATCCTAGTGGTTAAAACCACTCTTAAAGAGAACCCAAATTTAGTTTCTAGCACACACATGGCATCTGAAAAGCATTAAAACTCCTGTTCTTGGAGATCCAAATCCTGTTCTGGCCTGCACATGCATGTGGTATATGCACACATGCAAGCATATATTCATACACATAAAATAAAATTATAAAATAAACCTTCACAAAAGTTAAAACAGGATAGGGGCTGGAAAGACCCAGTCTAGGTAACTATCTCCAAGACTGCTTCCCTGAATTCAAACCCTGGGCCAACACACTGGGAGAACCTATTCACCTAAGGTATCCTCTGACTTCCCATGCACACCGGCACAATTGCCAGCCCACAATAAATAAATATGTATTTAAAACAACGAGAATGCTCTCCCAAAAGATTGTAAAAGGATAAAAATGAATAAAATTTTACTAAGTAGGTCCTAAATCTAAATATAAGCTGCACCATTCAGAACTTCTAGAACATAAGACAGAAAACCTAGAGGGTCTTAAGATTGGCAGTGTGCTGCTTTCAGGTGCAATGCCAACACTACTACCAGTGCTCGCACACAGGCAAGTGACATAACCAACATTGAAGCATTCCTTGTGCTGGACAGAGCTTATTAAGTCCCAGGGTCCGACGGGGCGTGGCGGGTGGGAAGGGGGAATCCTGGTCCCAGTACTGCAAGCCCTGCCCCAACCCCGTGAGGGTCCACCACATCGGATCCACCCCATCTGGGGACAAGGGTCCCTTGCTCACCATAGTGCGGCTTCCAGGCTCACCCGCGCTCTTCTCATAATTTGCCTTTGCTCTCCATACAGAGCAGTGTCTCCAACGCCACTACCTCTGCCTTAGAGACTAGCAGGTAGCATGGCGGCCAAGAAATCCCGCCTCCCGCTGGCGCTCGACTGAACTGCCTACTTGGAAGTTCTGATTGGCTAGCAATGTTTGAGTCACAGCAACCTTAGGCTACAGTTGGCTGAAGGGACCAGTACTAGTCACTCCCAGCCCTGCCTTCTGCCTTACGTGCGGACGCGGGCGAGCTCCGGTGAGATCTACGTTTACACGGAACGTGTTTCTTCCTCCCAGAGCTGGCTCGGCTGTCTTCTTGCACTTAGTAGGCACTCCTTGCTTCAGAGAACAGGGTCGCTCGTGTGCACTGCCCACTACACGATACTGCTTAAATGCAAATCTCCCTGGATCTGGAAAGGATTGTGGTTCTCCCCATCCTTTTAGCTCTCCTTTCCACCAAAGAGAACTTCTGTCACTCACGCCTCTTTAGCCAATCAGGGCATCGGGACATGCGGTTCCCTCAGAAACACATATAGGAGGCGGGTCTTCCCTGTAGGCGGTGCTCAGTGTTCTGCTTTGCTTCTCGGGGAGAGGTACCGAGTGGACCCGAGTGCAATGGGCGGCTGTCCACGGTTATGTAAGCGAGTAGCAGCCATTCCTGATGGAGTAGGGCATCTGACCTAGTTGGCTGTGGTCATCTTTCCCGGGGTTGAGGCGGCTTGGCAGTGGGACAGCCAGCGTCCTCTAGTCTTCGGAAACCTGAGATTGACCCTTCCTAGCGACCCCTGGGCAGATCCGTCGGGAGCATCTTGGCCAAAGGCTCTACCCTGCAGGCCAGAAGCTTCCCTTAAGAACACTGATGGTGTGTGGGCCCTGCAGCGGTGATGATTTTGGCGGGTTTTATTGCATATTTTTTAAAAGACCAGTCTCATTAAGTAACTTTGTCTGGCTAGAACTTGGCATGTAGACCAAGCTGGCCTAGAACTCACATAGATCTGCCTGTCTACACCTTCTGACTGTTGAATTGAAGGCATGGGCTACTCTGGAATAAGTAGAGTTTGGGTGTTGGACCATAAGGCAGTCTAGTTTCTTTGTGGTTAAGTTTCTGATTATACTGTTTTGTTATTCTGTTCTTTCCCAAGTGTTAGTACACCATTTTTATTATTGTAATGTTGGGACAATCTCAAAGATCTCTGTCAATGTATGTAGGAACAAACATTCATCAGTAATGATCATTTCCTTGATGATCCGCCCAACAGTTACCTAGCAACAGCCAGGTAAGAGCCTGGCTTGATAGAAAAGAATTGTTTTCAAGTGTGCTAGCGCTCTCTCTCTCTCCTCTCTCTCTCTCTCTCTCTCTCTGTCTTCCCCCCACCAGATGTCCTCAGCTAGCCTGTTCCCCTCGTTCTCTCTTCTCTCTCTTTCTGTTCTTCTCTGCCCCCCTCTTCTTTGCCTCTACCCACTTCCCCAGGTCCCAAATAAACTCCCTTTTATACTAAGCCCATCCTATGGCTGATTTCACAGAGGGAACGCTTTGACATGGGCCTACCCAGGCACTCCCTTTGGCACCACTGGCTCTGTTTTATAAACCACATTAAAATTAATATATGATATCTAGATTATAATTTATTCTTCTCAGATCTCTGATTACATTGACAGCTAAGCTAACGGCAGCTTAACAGCTAGAGAAGGGGCACCTAGCTCCTTACCCCAAGGTAATCCACCATTGTACTAGCTCGTTAGTCAATTCATTAGCTAGTTAAGACTACTAGATCTCTTATCAAGAAGACAGAAACTATAGCAATTTAATAACGGCACCAATGATGACAAATACAGACATGCAGAGGGACATAAAATAGGCCTTTTCACACATTTCTAAAGTTATACTGAGATTAAGGATTTTAAATTAACACAAGTCACACAACACAGATCATCTAATGCATACCTTGGGATACATATTGAGGACATTATTCTACCTGAAATTTTCAGGAATCCTTTCTACTTACTACCTTGCCTCTGCCAAATGCAGGACTGAATTTGCCTTGTTCTGGACCCTGAACTGAGTCAGCTCTTCATTCCAACTTACAAGGTTCCTTATCTTCTGTTTTCTCTAGGTCCTCATTTCAGTATTGTTTCAGTCAAGTCAAGTAAATATCTCTGGTGTTGATGCACAAAATTCTGTGCATTAATATAGAAACATGACATAGTTTTTTATGATTTTGTATGTATTTGGATTTCTAACTCATGGTTAAACCCAGTGAATAAGAGGATATTAGAGAAGATTCGTATTTTATTTTCTCATTGCCATTGCCTTGGTAAATATTTGAGAATATCGAGAAAATTTCCAGTTTTCTGTGGGAAGCCATGGCAAGGTCTTATTCTTGGCAAACACTCATCCTTGGCTCTCCTATCTACTATTCTTCTTTCTTTTTACCTTCCATGATTCACTTGCTGTATTTTCAGTTCTCAGAACTTCAAACAAGGCCTCATAGCAACCCACCTTAGTAACCCTTCCTCCTGATCTTTAGATTTAGCCAACATCCTGCTAGATAGATGTTTTTAGAACCCCTGGTAACGGCAAGGCTTTGTGAGAACAGGCATAACCTCGTTAGACCCCACAGCTGCAGCTAGCTTCCTCCCCCTGGAAAGCCCTCTTTCCTTTCCTACCCCTCCCCATATCCTGTTTTCAGAGTATATAACCTGTGTGAACAATAAAATCTTTGCCAGCTTGATCAGACTTCTTGAGTTGCTGTGCCTTTTTATTTTCTCCCGCATCTCAGTCCTCTCTGCAGGGTCTAAGGGTCCCACTTGATCGTCCAGCTGGACAGTTTTCCTTTCTATATACAGTGTCTTCTGAATTACCACAAAGTGAAAACAAAAGTATGAAATTTGATGTTAAGGTCATGACCTTATGAAAATTGATGCAAAAATACCCAATAAAATACTCACAAACCAAATCTAAGGATACATCAAAACACCATCTACCATGATCAAGTAGGGTTCATCCCAGGGATGCAGGGGTAGCTCATCATACAAACATCCATCAGTGTAATCCACTATGTAAGCAAACTGAAAGAAAAAAAAAGAACTCATGACCATCTCATTGGGTGCTGAAAAAGTCTTTGACAAAATAAATCCTACACCCCTTCAGGATAAAAGTCTTGGTGAGATCAGGGATACAATAAAATAAATAAAATAAAGGCATACAGCAAGCTGATAGAAAACATCAAACTACATGGAGAAAAACTTAAAGCAATTCCACTAAATTGAGTACAAATCAAGGCTGTCTACTCTCTCCATATATATTCAATACGGTACTTGAAATTCTAGCTAGAGTAACAAGACAACTGAGAACAAGGGGAAACAAATTGGAAAGGAAGAAGTCAAAATATCCACACTCACAGGTGATATGACAGTATGTATAAATCACTCCCAAAATTCTACCAGAGAATTCCTACAGATGATATACATCTTCAGCAAAGTAACCACATACAAAATTAACCAAACAAATCAGTAGCCCTCTTATACACAAAAAAAAAGAAATAGGCTGAGAAAAAAAATTAGGGAAACAACATTCTTCACAAAAGCTGTGTGAACAGTGAACAGGAAGTGTGTGTCGGGGTAGGGGATAAATGGAGATGGAGTCTACAACAATGCCAGGCATTGAGATTCCAGAGACCAGTGTCAGAGTATAGATCTAACTTTATTGTTTACTACACAAGCTTATATATAGCTTTTTAGCCAATTAGGATATGCTTATGTGTTCTATGGCAAATCAGGTGGCAACAGGTGTTGTTTAGCAGACTCTGACTCACCAGTCCAGGAGCCTATCCAGGAGCCTGTAGAGGAGGCTTCAATCCCAAAGAGATTTCCATGAAGACATGGGAAGCAGCCACTGCACTGGCCTTGGGTCCTTTGTGTTGACCTACCTGTTTGCTGGGATCCATGTCAGATCATACACTGTGTACAAGAAATTAGACACCAACAACCCAAATAACCCAATTCAAAATGGTGTACAGAACTAAGCAGAGAATTCTCAACTGAAAAATCTCTAATGGCCAAGAAATACTTAAAGAAAGGTTCAAAGTCCCAAGTCATAAGGGAAATGCAAATCAAAATGTCTCTGTGAGTCTATCTTGCACCAGTTAGAATGCCTAAGATCAAAACTCAAAGTGACAGTACATGCTGGAGCAGTTGTGGAGCAAGGGAACACTCTTCTATTCTGGTGGGCTGCAAACTTATAAAACCAATTTTGAAATTAGTTTGGTGCTTTCTCAGAAAATTAGGAATAGTTCTATCTCAAGACCCAGTTAATCACTCATGGGCATCTTTTCATCATGAAAAGCGCTGGGAAACATCAAGGGAAACAGCGCTGGAGACCATGTTAGAGGACAGTGGAGGTGGAGGGGCTGGAGAAGGCTGTGAGGGAGAACAAAAATTGGTGGGTGGAGCACCTCTTGGATGAGACAGAAACCTTGGATGGGGGAGGCTACCAGGAGTCTATGGGAGTGACCCTAGCTGAGACTCCTAGCAGCTGGAGATTTGGAGACAAAGGTGGCCACCTCCTATAGCCAGGTGAGATTTCGAGTAGAGGGATAGGGACACCAATCAACTGTCAAAACCATTGGCCCAAAAATCTGTCCTGTCTACAAGATGTTCAGGAATAAAGATGGAGTAGAGATTGTGGGACTGGCCCAAATTGAGACATGTGCATGGGAGACAGCCTACCACTGACACCATTGATACTCTGTTATGCTTACAGACAGAAGCCTAGTCTGTCTTCTAAAAAGCTTCATACAGCAACTAATGGAAACAAATGCAGAGACTCACAGCCAAACACTAAGTGGAGATCAGGGAGATAGATAGAAGAGGGAAGGATTGAGGGAGGCAGAGGGTTCAAAGACACCACAAGAAGACCTACAGAGTCCACTAACCTGGGCCCATGAGGGCTCACAGTGACTAAACCACCAACCAAAGAACATCCAGGGGCTAGATCCAGGTACCATACATATTTGTAGTTGATGTGCAGCTTGGTCTTCCTGTTGTTCCCTTAACAATTGGAGTGGGAGCTGTCTTGGACTCTGTGGCCTGCCTTTGGATCCCTCTGCTCATCTAATTCTAGTGGGTCCTGCTCTTCTCCCCCTAACCTACTCTCTCCTACTGGATGCAATGTCCTCCCCTCCAGCCCTTATCTACAAGAGATCCCAAAGATTTCACCATTCCATCATTTACTTCAATGCACATCTCTAAAAAGCTCCCGATTACTCATTTATTTTTGACATGTTTGTTGTAGAATTCACCTACGGAATGGCTAACATTAATGTACCTTCTCAAAGTAAATAACACTCGTTTACCCAAGGCTTAGTAAAAAAAGCCCTCAATGTAATACTTAATGTAATAGTATTAAGACAAAGAAGTGTTTTAATCATATAATAATCTGTAACATAAAGCTCAAATTTTAGCAATACAATAATCTTTAACATCAAAGCTATATCATATCAAATATAAATATCCTGTTCCACTGAAATACACAAAGACAATTTTAATTTTAGATGTTATGAAAATATTATTTTTTCAGTCTTATATATTAAATTTTACTAGCTTTAGTAAATATGTAACATTTCTATTTCCATTATTAGAAGTTGATTTCAGAATAATCTTTATGAGACATTTAGTACATATGTAACTTAGTTCAAAGAAATTGCTTACTGGATATCTATTTATTTGGGGTTTTATTGCTGTGAGAGACATCATAACCATAGTAACTCCTATAAAGGAAATATTTAAGTCACACTTAAAGTTTTACAGGTTTGTCAATTATCCCATTGGAAGCATGGTGGCATGCAGCAGACCATGTGCTGGAGGTAGCTGAGAATCTACATATGGTCGGGAGGAGGCAGAATAAGAGTGGAAGTGGGCCTAGCTTGAGCATCTGAAACCTCAAGGTCCATCCCCAGTGACTTCTTCCAACAAACCGCACCTACTCCAACAAGGCCCACCCCTAAAATGCCACTTCCTAATCTGTGCAGTCCACTTTCAATAAACCACCAGTAAATAAAGATCATTTCATATGTAAAATGTTTTTCAATATTCATACACATAGGGCTTCTGTGTGACTCTCTGATATGAGTAAGGGTTAAATAGTGGTTATAAGGCTTCTATCCATACTTTTTATTTTAAAGACCATTTTTCTTCATGAACAGTGTGTCAGTAATTACCCTTTTGTCTCATGCTTAAATATTATAATGTGTTCTAAATCTACAGCCGTTAGCAATGAATTCAAAACATTCTTTAATTTGTGAAGTTTGTTTCCAGTATGGATTCCAGGATGATCTTTAATATTTATAAATCAGGTAATAAATAATTTTGAACATTCTTTACATCTGTAAAGATTCTCTTATGAATGGATTCTGTGATGTTTTTGAAGAGTTGAGCCCTCAGCAAAATACTTGCCACATTCTTTGCATTTGTAAGGTTTCTCTCCTGTATGGATTCTACAGTGTCTTTGAAGATGTGAATGCTGGGTAAAGGACTTGCCACAATCTGTGCATTTGTAAGGTTTCTCTCCAGTATGGATTCTGTGATGAATTTTAAGAGCTGAGGCCATGGTAAAAGATTTGCCACATTCTTTACATTTGTAAGGTTTTTCTCCAGTGTGGATTCTGTGGTGGGCTTTAAGAGATGAACGCTCAGTAAAAGATTTGCCACACTCTTTACATGTGTAAGGTTTCTCTCCAGTATGGATTCTGTGGTTGTTTTTAAGAGTTGAGCCCTCCCCAAAAGACTTGCCACATTCTTTGCATTTGCAAGGTTTCTTTCTACTGTGTATTCTGTGGTGGGCTTGAAGATGTGAACCCTGGGAAAAGGACTTGCCACACTCTTTACATTTATAAGATTTCTCTCCTGTGTGGGTTTTGTGATGCCTTTGAAGAGAATAGCTATTGGAAAAGGACTTGCCACAATCTGTACATATGTAAGGTTTTTCTCCAGTATGGATTCTGTAGTGGGTTTGAAGATGGGAGTATTGGGTAAAGGACTTGCCACATTCTTTACATTTATAAGATTTCTCTCCAGTATGGGTTCTGTGATGTTTCGAAGACAGGAGCTGCTGGTAAAGGACTTGCCACAATCTGTACATTTGTAAGGTTTATCTCCAGAATGAATTCTGCTATGAGCTTGAAGATTTGATCGTTTGGCAAAGGACTTTCCACATTCTTTACATTTGTAGGGTTTCTCTCCAGTATGGACTCTACAGTGGGATTTAAGAGTTGAGCCCTCAGCAAAAGACCTGCCACAATCTGTACATTTGTAAGGTTTCTCTCCAGTATGAAGCCTTAAATGAACTTGAAGAGAGTAGCCATGAGTAAAGGACTTACCACATTCTTTACATCTGTATGGTTTCTCACCAGTGTGTATTCTTTGATGAGCTTGCAGATATGAACCTGTGGTAAAAGACCTTTTACATATTTTACATTTATATGGTTTTTCTCCAGTATGGATAGTGTAATTCTCTCTGTGGCCTGAGAACAGAGAAAACGACTTTCCACAGTCTGTAAATTTGCATGCTGTCTCTCCAGTTTGAAGCATCTTAAGTCTAGTGAGGGTTGGGAAACTCCTGGAGCATTTCCCAGATTTCTTATATTTTTGTTGAACTAAGGATCTTGGATGTCCAACAGGTTTTGAAGGAGGGGTAAACTCCAGTCTATATAGTTTGTTTTTCTGACGTTTCTCTCTAGTGTGGCTTGAATCATTTTGAGTCATATTTAAATAGAAATTGAAGGATTTATCACTTCCCATAAACAGGCATGGTTTTCTTCCAAAATCATTTACCTTATCCCTCTCAATGTGTGATGACTCAACTGAGACTTTGCTGTACTTATCAGA
>JAJTUV010002366.1:227500-294566 GCA_021653895.1 Mastomys natalensis | reverse complement strand
AAGCTGAGGCAGGAGGATTTCAAGTTCGGACCACATGAGACAATGTCTCAGAAAATGATGATGATCCAATAAGCGTGTTTTTTAAATGTTTACTCATTTAATACTTGAAAATGCTTATCTTGGGGCTGAAGGAATGGCTCCACAGTTAGAGCCACTTGATGCTTTACCAGAGGACCCTACTTCAGTCCCTAGTACCCACATCTGGCATCTCACAACTGCTTGCAATTCCAGCTCCAGGAGATCCCATACTTCCACCTGACCTCTGCAGGCACACACACACACACACACACACACACACACACACACACACACGTATAGGTATTTGGGGAGTGAGGATAGAGGGGGATGCACAAGCCATATGTAGATGAGCTGGGGTGCTTTCCCTTTTACAAGTCCTTAAATGCTAGCTGACTAGGGTGCTACTTAACCTCTTCAAATTCCATCAGTCAGGCAGCCTATTAAAGTTGCCCAGGTATTTAAAGACTGATGAGCATGCGTATTGTAAGGAGAACTATTCAAGGACCTCTGGCCCTTTAAGACCCCAAACCTTTGTGTGTCTATGTGATGAACTAAAGAGTAATATTCATTCTAAATTCAAACCCACAGAAAGTCAATTACATTTTTTCACTTTCATTAAGCAATAAATTATAAGTAACTATACTGATACTAATTAAAGAGTCATCTTTTTAGAACAATCTCTAAGCAATTTTATGAAGTCAATATAGTGCAATTAGCAAAGGACAAATATTCTAGATTGTAAACTAGGTGAACCCAGTTCAGTTATTATCATGAAAAAATATTTTAAAACCATGTAAAACAATGACAAAAAAAAAACCAACAACAAACAAACAAACAAAACCCTTAGTTGTCTCAGTCTCAGTTTCCCCATTCTAAAGAGATACAATTAGTCTCCAGTTGATGTCTATGAATCATCTCTGCCTCTGGGCTCCAATTCCTGATTCTGTATCTTCTTTCACACCTCTTAACAAGGAGCCTCCAGCTCAGTGCTCATGGCCTTTGTGTGATCTACAGTTTTAAAGCCATACAAGCCACACTCAGTGTCAAGTACACTATGTACTGTTATAGTAACCTGCAATAAAAGTGATGACTTTAATTAGTCTGGCAGACCTGGCCCTGGCCCTAGCCCAAGCCTGACATATTGTGCTCCCTCTGTATCCCAGGTCTCACTTCCTCAAGGACTCTAGTGTGCTGACTCCATCCCAGACTATTGATCCCTTCAAACTTAATCCTAACTTGCTACTGTCTTTAGTAACACCACTCACCCAATGATCCAAATCTGGCCCAGTATTCAAGACCAGGCTCAATTTTGTCCATTCTGGACTTGTAGACAACTAGTCTTCTTCAGTTCAGCTACATTGATGTCATACTGTACAAGTTTAGCCTGTACTTAGGATTTTGAGCTTCTTCTCACCTGTAAGCCATCATGGGACAGTGTTCGGGGGAGGGGTGTCCCCAAACCTGACAGTGTGACTCAGAGGTCATATTAACCAGGCTTATTTGTATCTCCATCTGTCTCTCCCTAGCACAGGTTTTACCCTTCTGAGCACAATGTCTTTCTGGCCTTAGTCTTATGAAAATGGAAAGCCATCTTCTTTAATAAAAAGAAAGCCATATAGTTGATTCAGTGGGTATATACTTGATGCACAGATTTCCAGAATCCATGGAAGGAGCCAGACACAGTGATGCATGTGTGTAATCCCTGAACTCTTATGACAATATGGGAGATGGAAAATAAAGAATTCCTCAGAAGCTCATGGGACAGCTAGCCTGGAGTACACAACACAGCATCAAACAAAAAAAGACTCCATCTCAAACCAGGTAGAAGGCAAGGATCAACTCTCAGGCTTGTTCCCTGTCCTCTGCACACTCATTACCACACACCTATGCACAAGCACATGCACGTGCACACACACACACAAATATACAAATACTTTTAAATGATTAATAAAAAGAAGTTGACAACACCAAAGTGAATGAGATCAAGACAGATGAAACTTATATCCAAACTTGAATAAGAAATTGCAGAGGCTATGATTGATGTGTTCTGTTGCCTTGTCCCCAGAAAAGCTTGTCTTCTCCTCACTCAGAATTCTATTCACCTCTGCGTTGTAGGCGCCATGAGTATGATCTTTTCAGAATTAGAGAGCCATCATGTTCAGGAACTCTGAATCCTTAGCCTGAGCATCTAACCATAACAAAGTTTACAAACAATGTGATCCATATAGTTATTTCTTAATTCCCCAACTTTCCATGGAATTACAACAGTCAGTTTTAGACAGAATAGGCCTTGGAGATAACCCTTCCATCACAGAAAGAGACTGACACCAGTCTCAACACAATCCATGTTTGCAATTTCTTCTTCTCTCATAGCTTCAAGTTCATCACACATCCTAAATCCAGATACTAAACACATGTAGCCATGTGGAAGAGTACGTATGAAGGCACGCAGGAAAAACCACTTGTCCCAGGTCTGTGGGACATGCAACAATGGTGCTTATCCTCGGACACCTCTCCCTCATCTGGCATGAAATACTCGTGCTTTGAAAGCAAAGAGACAGATGTATAATATGTGCATCATGGTCCTTGCCTGCCAAGCTTATTTCTCTGGAAAGTAAGATAATACACAAACAATGAAAAAAAAATAAAGAGTATTACAGGCTAAAATATAATTAATTTGTCAGCACTGACCCTCTTTATCACGTGTGTGAAGATCCTTCATGACTCGTGTTCCATACTGAAACTGACTGGGGAGAAGTTAGGGCTGAAAGCATGGAATCTACTTGGAATGGTCCCAAGAAGACACCTTTCAGGAGCCAGAAAGAGGAAGGGGAAGGACGATTTGAAGTCAAGATAGAGATAACCCCTACTAGGGAGATCTCTACACACTGACTCCTGCTGTCCTCTGACCCTTCTCCCTAGGAAAAACGGCCACCTGACATTCTGACCTTATCTCCTGGTAGCAGAATAACAGAATAAAAATGTTTGTTTTGCTTCCTCGTGGGAGATTAATAATCATTCACCTGTAGTGTCTCCATTTGGCTGACGCTGATCTCCGTCAGAACCTTCCTTCCCCCTTAGTCATCCAGCAAATGCTCCTCTTATATCTTGATGTGTGTGTATGTGAGCATGTGTGTGTTGCTATATAAGTACCTAGGTGTGTGTTTATGTGTAGTGTGTGTGTGTGTGTGTGTTGTGTGTGTGTGTGTATGCATGCTTTGTTATTAGCATGTTCTGAATTGCTGGGCATGGTTCCATTTACAATCTCTATAATTCTTGAAATTTACTTCCTAGCCTCCAGGCATCATTTGCAATTATAATGCTGTCATGAGTAGAAAAGAGATAGCCTAATTAATCATTGTCCACGCCAGTCCCTATTTACCACAGGAGTTTTGCTGTTGTTTTTGTAACAGCCTGGCTGGGAATAATTTATATCAAAATGTATTTCTTCATTTTATATCACTGAAAACGTTTACTTAGCATCATGGTCACTGTACATAAATTCCCTGGAAGCAACGGGGTATAACTAAATGGCATAGATTCATTTATTATATTCAGCAAATTACGTCTGAGCAGCTACTTCAGCGCTCAAGCCCCACCCGGTCAGCATAGCAGGCTGTTGTGGATCTTCAAAGCCCCTGTGGTCCCCTGAACTTGGTCTCCCACAAAAAATCAGAATGAGGAGTCTGCTCCAGGGGTTATAACTGTGCTACTTAACGTGATCTGGTTCCTTGACATTCCAGTGGTCATATGACTTTCTAATAAAAAACTCCAGAGCCCTGTGATTTTTCAATTGGTTGTACAACAACAGGACTCTGCATTTGTGAGCTGATAAGTCACAGGCTAGCTGAGATTAGTCTGTGTGTAATGACAGTGACAGCTACTAGCCAGCTTGCTTTAGCAGGGTCTCCATTTCCTTCAGGAAGAGTAGTAATGTTAAATAGTCAGAAATGTGAGCTGTCAAATGGATGAGGAGTCAGGATCACAGTCCCTCACAGATGCCCTCCCCACACACCCCTTTCCCGTGGCCTTGAGTCACCATCTGTGTTCTGTTAGCCTCTGCTCCTACGTTGTGGTTACAGAGCTCAGACAGGTACCCAACAAACCCGCACCCACTGTAACACACACATAAGGAGTGGCAACCATTATCCTTTATCAAATTCCTTTTATTTCCCAGACATCTTGCTTGATAGTTTACGTTTCACATCATTTTCCTTAATTTTCAATAAAATTCCTAGAAAATAGATACTACTAATCCTGCGACCCTACAGAGACCTAGAAGGTTGATGTCTTGCAAACCTCCCATGAAGCCAACTAGAATTCAACCTCACCTTCTCCTGAGCCAAATATCAACATAGCATATGGCCTCTTTAGGGAACGAGATTTTCTCTGATTTTCTCTGCTCAATGAGTTGCTTATACTCTGGGGTCTCTTGTCTCTTCACTCTATTTGAAGTCTCTTTGTAAACTGGCCTTTGAAATTTCCAAGTTGTTCAGTGCAATGAGCTGAGAAGAGTACTGCTTAAGAGAGACGGATGAAGGTCGCAGTGGTGGTCACAAATACCTCCAGATGGCTTTTAGCCAACCGTCTAGGCAGATTTTGTAATTTAAGGAAAATCGACATGTGGCCCTTTCAGCATTTCTGAGCGTCCTCTGTCAGCTCAGCACTGTGACATTTGCTGTGTAGTGGCTGTGCACTGGACCCTGTCCACAGATAAGAACAGAGGCTGAGCCCCAGCCTAGGGGACACTTTCCAAAGGCCACCAAGAGAAAAGAAAAAAGTGAACTCAGTACTTTAGAGGCTTGGGCTTTTTCCTGTAGAGATGGTTCTGATCATCCAAGCATCTCAGCATCTTCTCTGCATCCAGGTTATTGAATCCATCCTTCATACCCAATTCATAGAAATTACATCCCCCTCATTGATGCTGACAGTAAGGGCATGGGCTTCATCTGTCAGTAACAGAGAGAGTCTGGACTTTGTTCATTCACTGTGATCCTTCTTCTCATGTCTCTGTTTCTAACTATTCTTGCCCAGTTTCCCTGGAGCAAACATGTATGAAAGAAGCAGAAGCATTTCCCCAAACACTAACAGCTTTAGTTCCATGCTCAGAAAAATGAGGCTTCAGAGTAATAACTTTACCTGTCCTTTAGTGCTGTGGGTCTTGACTAGACTTTGGGTGAGACCTCTAAAGTGACCACCTTCGAACATGGACATGCACAGCCCACAAAGCAGCAAAATACTAAAGGGATTTTAGCTGTCCATGGGGAGTTTGTGGCTACAGACAACATCTCAATGAGGACAGATATGAAGAGTCAGGTGCAGAGAATGACTAAACGTGATGGTGAGTCTCTTCTGAGAAAACAGGAGGGTGTGTAGGCACATGGGAGGCTGTGCATGCTCAGTTATGGGTCCATAGCTGATGCTCTAGAAGCATCGGTCAGAGTCATCAGGAAGTTTGAACGACTTCACAAGAAGCTTGTCACATATGGCCATACCATGAATCAAGCACAAGTAGCACAACTAGGGGTTCTGGACATAAAGAGCTTGCCCCGTGACCAAGTGGACCTGAGTACAGCACTCACTGGATAAAGATAGAGACTACATCCTCTTGGAGCCCCATGGCTGAGGACTTGGGCATTCAATCCTTGGAGCTTGCTGCGGCTAGTCTAGTCAAACTAGTCAGTGAGTTCCAGGTTCAGTGAGACTCTGTCTCAAAAGCTAAGGTGAAGAGTGTTTGAAAAGCACTCAAAGTTGACCTATGGCCTCTATATGTATGCATGTATACACAGGTTCGTGCACATCTACACGTGTACACACACACACACACACACACACACACACACACACACCTGACATACTTCACCTATTTCCATTCCTTCCCAAATACCTCTCCAGCTCCAAACACCCACACAGATTAATGGTTGCCACGCCCTACCTTAACTGCTCACCGGCAGCTTCCTCTGTGTGGGTTTCATTACCCTGCCACTAGATTGGAGGTGCTTAGACCACACAGCCTAACTTAGACCATCACGATTCCTTCCATGACTGAAACTGCCCACAGTGAACCCCGAGAGCTGGTCTCCTCTGGGGCTCCCTCTTCACTAGTTTTCTGGGAGACTTGAACACCAACCCAGCACTCACCAGTCTTCCCAGGTTGCCTCTTCCCCCTTTCTCTACCCTCCTCAAAGTCACCTGTACTGGCTAAATTACTCAGGACCGGACTGGACTGTTTATTCAAAACCAAAGTCCACCAAAATGGGAAGGAACTTAGAAAGAAGCCTCCACCAGTACATTAAGAACAATTTGCTAAAGGGCTCCGTAGTCAGAGCAGGAGCAAGGTACAGGGTACAACGTTGTCCCTATAGCTGGTGGTCTCCTGAAGAAAGTATGGGCAGGCTTACAGGATAATAAGTCCACTATCCACTGCCTGAGACCCCCTGAGAAAAAACAAGTTCCGGGGAAAGCCCCAGGTGGCAGTGTCTGAACCATCAGTGAGACCCCATCAGATCCAGTCTTATCCACCTAGAAACAAGCTTGTATGGAAAAGCAAACAGGCCCGGGCCGTGCCCTTTGGACCTTTGGCAATCCTCCTTAAGCCAGCACCTCCTATAAATGGAGCGCTTTTCAGGTGGCTGGGCGTTCTCATCAGTGCCTGCGGTGGATCAAGTACCTGCCTGAGAGCCGTCTCGGAAGACCCTGTAGAGCCAGCAGCGGGGCTAGGCCCGTGGCCAGGCCACAGCCAGGAAGCCACCCCACCCATCCATCGGCCATGGGCCCACAGAGGCCTGCCCTGCGGGCGCCGCTTCTGCTGCTGTTCCTGCTGCTGTTCTTAGACACCAGCGTCTGGGCTCGTGAGTTGGGGTGGAAGCCTGGGAGAAAGCCAGCATGGGGACAAGAGCGCTGGGTTGTACTTCAGACCATCAGTTACATCAGGGAGTAGAAACTGGTGGCAGGCTGACTTGACTGTTAGGTAGTTTGGGCTAGGTGAGAGGGAAGGCAACTGCAGGAGCCTAGGGAAGGGAGTGATGAGAACTAGAGCTAGTGGGTGTCTCCTCAGGGCACCAAGTGATGGGAGAGTTAGAACGACCGCTCTGGATAGTCCTAAAATAATTAAGGCCGTGAGGGGTCCCTCCTGGCAGCCCCTGGAACCCACTGGGAAACGCGAGAAAGCCAAGGTTCTTCTTTTCTCTTACAGAAGACGAAGTGCCGGAAAACCTCAGCTTGAACTGTCCAAGTAAGGCATTTCTTCACTAGCCACCTTGGGCACCCCCCCCGACTCTCCTCTCCATCCACCCTCCTCTGCACCTATTCCTAAGAACCCTCCTTCCTCGTAGTATCCACATGCTCAGATTAAGATGCACTGCTCAGAACCCTGAAAGCGAAGGTTCTGAGTCTCTGTGCACCCAGTCTCCCCCAGCAAAGGATGTCCGCTCTTTCTTCTGTTCCGAGGCTTGGTCTCGAGGTGGGGTAGTGATGAGACTGTGGGCACCATAGAGAGACATTACTGTGCTGTTTATCACTGACTAATCATTGATTCAGAATATGTGAGGATGAAGAAATGCCGACTTTAACCTTTGTGCAGAACTCCAGACCCCTCCACCCCTTCCTATTTACTCTACCCTAGGGGTCAGAGGATCAGGCTTTGCCGCAATACCCAGCTTCCTCCGCGGAGCTCTAGGGTTGGCCTCTCCTCTGATGGGGCAGCATCTCCATCTGGTGGTCATATGGTAGTACTACATCCGGGTTCCGAATCAGTTATTTTTCTCACAACAAATCACAAAACTCCTGTCATGGACAATGGAATCTTCCAGAAGTTTCTTCTTAGGGAGGGGATGTCTGGAAGTCAACCTGAAACCCTTAACAACTAACTTTGTCTCGGGTATTTCGGAGGCTCTAAATGTCACATGATGATAGCATCTTCAAACTGAGAAAACACTTAGCCCTGTCCCTTTGATAACTTAATTTTTCAAAGGGCCTTCCCATGAATTTTTGTAGCTCCGTTAATTGATGCTTGGCCCTCCCTTTCGTGTACTCTAGACGATCTACTCAAGGAATTCTAAATTATTTGAACACCAGACTCAGCCAAAACAGTGGCGATGTTAAATCTATAAAGACACAAAGTCAGACACAAGTAACTTGTGTTCGATGACCTTCATCACCTGTGCCACTGTCCTTCCGTGTCCAGCAGCAGCTGCTTTGGAGAGTTGTTTTATCTTCAGAGCTGACTTATTTCCTTCTCATTTTAGAAGATGCAACTCGATTCAAGCACCTCCGAAAGTATGTGTACAACTATGAAGCAGAAAGTTCCAGCGGTGTCCCGGGCACTGCTGATTCCAGAAGCGCCACCAAGATCAACTGTAAGGTACGGAGGACAAGGGTGGAGGAACCTGCAGCTGGAACCCAGCTTTGTTCCACCAGGAGCCCCTCAGAGAACCTTCTAGCTCTTCCCAGCACGTGCTGGAACTTCAACTGACCACCTGAATTGAGGAGACTTCTACAGAAAAAAACTTCCAGCCAAGTTTTCCCTTCCATTAGCTTCCAAAGTGTAATTGGGGGGCATGGTCTTGGAGGCCAGTGGGATTGGCTTATAGATCTGACCATGAGAGGTCCAGTGAGTACAGAAAAAAAGGTGGTCCTCACAGGAGAATACTGGGCATGCCGCATTTATGGTGTCAACCATAATATGGAGATACATTTAAACACCTGGTTTGTTCAAATGGTATGCTACTTCTCAAGAGATTTGTTAGGCTCCTGTCTGTTCTCATAAAGGATAGCCGAGGGCTGCTGTTGAGGTCTGTGTGGGGATGAGAAATCCATTTTGCTAAGTTATCCTCTTACCTCTTGGGCCATAGTGCTCATCTGGACAGTCAAATGCAGTGGGCATTGGCCAAAGCTGAAAAAATGAAATTCTTGTTCTCACTGGCCATATTTTAGTGTAGCCAACATCCACCCATGGCTCATGCTGCTACATTGGATAAGACAGCACAAACACGGAGCTTCTCCATCATGCTCAAATGTTCTTTATATGGCTCCAGAAAAAAACAAAAAAAAAAAAAAAAAAAAAAAAAAAAAAAAAACAAACAACAAGGTTCCATTTCAATTCTGCCCATATAGAAAGCTTTCACCAGGCTCATGGATACAGTTTGGGTAAACAATGTCAGGAAAATGTTCCCTTTTCCTGCTTGCTGTTTATTTTGGTTTGCTTCATTTTGTTTTCTTAAGTCTCACTCCACCCTGCATTTCTGCTCAGCAATCACCCCAAATTCTTTACCTGTAAAGTGAATAAGTTTAAAACCAACACAAAAGCATTCTCCTTTCCATGCATAGGGGCAACCATAAGAAACTTCTTAACGTAGGAAGAAGAAAGCTAAGCTGAGGCATGGATTCCATGAGATGTGTTTAGAACATGTGGTTCTGGCGACTCTGTGACCATGTTCCCAAACTTTTCCTTGATGTCCTGATTGGAGACTGGGCTGCAGGGATATCTCCTATTCTGCATGGAGAACCTCAATATATTATTACTTTCCACTCTCAGGTGGAGCTGGAGGTTCCCCAAATCTGCACTTTCATCATGAGGACCAGCCAGTGTACTCTTAAAGAGGTGTACGGCTTCAACCCTGAGGGCAAGGCCTTGATGAAGAAAACCAAGAACTCTGAAGAGTTTGCAACTGCCATGTCCAGGTAAGATGTGGGTTTATGTCTTTAAGTATCTGAGCTTTGTGAATGCTATATGAGTTGATCGTGGCACATGAAATAATCATCAGTCCGTGGGGATATGAGTGTGTGCGTTCATGTCAGGCGTGCTAACATTGAGTGCTAACATTGGCATTCAGTGCCCACCATAGATCGGATGCTGTAAAGTTTTCACGTCTATCTAAAAGAGGGAAGTATTATTGACTCTCCTCTACTTAAGTTCCCTTGATTATCATTTAAATTGTTCTTCTAACAGATCTCATGGTTGAAGCACTTTTGAGACTATAAAGCTGAGATGGTTTGTTTAAACAAGCAAGATCATGTTTATAGAATCGAACAAGGATGATGCCTGGGGGTCTTCAGGGTGGATCAGGCAGCAGTTGCTGCTCTGAGATCATAAATGCTTCGTGGACCCCTGTGTGTTTACAAGGGTGCGGCATCCATTCAATAGAGGACAAAGGGCAAGCAGGACCTTAGCAGTCTCCTACCCACGACTGCTGTGCTGCCACTGTGCACTGGAAACCAGTGCTGCCATTTAGAGCAGACATCTCTCCCAACACATCAGTGACAGTGCAGTACAATAAGTACTTTCAACACCATCCTTGCCTTACACCCTTAGTTTAGGAAGTCTTAAGTGTGTGGAATACAGACAGATGCAGGGATGTTAACATGGTAGCAGGGGATACCTACCTTTGCCTAATTTTAGATTTGCTAAATGTCAAACCTAGTCCTTTCTCTGAGAAATGGGCAAAAATGTTCCTGTCTTCTGTCAAAACATTTTGCTTCATTAGATACTTGATGAGAGGGGAAAGGAGAGAGTGGCAGTTATTCTGTGGTCCTTTCTCAGCTATAAACACAAGAGACTCCTCCTCTTGACCACAAGGACTTTCTAGGCTGGCACTGCTGTGTCTAGAATATTCTGAGAGGTTCAGGGATATGAGAGGTGGACCTGGTCCTCTTCCTCTGTGAACTTAACCAGAGCCTTGACAGCTCAAGCAATCCCCAAGAGGAAGGCAGCCCCTAAGATTAAAGTTAACCTGAATTTCCATCTTGGCCTCAGACCGAATTAAAAAGTGAATGTCTAACAACTGTATGAAGAGAAGCTTAGATTCACTGGTAGTGGAGAAATGCAAATAATGTATTAGGAGAGGAATTCTCACTCCACACCCATTATGCTACAAAAGTTGAGATGGCACCCATTGCTACAGGAAGAATAATATATTTTCATACACTAGAAATGAAAGCCAGGGCAATACCGAGTCCAGTTGATAATATTTATACTTTGACATAACAGTTCTCATCTCTGGGACCCTGACCCATCTAAATAAAAGCAGTCATGCATGAAATAGATGTATATGGGTGTTTATTTCAATATCGTCTGTGTGACCACAAAAGAAATTCAGGGAAAGAGAATGTCACTGCTCTCAAATGGTGCAATGTTTAAGGAATTGTATATAACCAAAGAACAAAATGCTGTCTAAATCTTAGTAAAGACTCTAGTGGAGCTACTGCAAGTGATTCACATGTTCCGGAATATAATTAAATAGAAAATCAAGATGAAGAAAGCACGCATAGCGCACTGTCATTTCTGTGCAACATGGCAAAATCTCTTGTGTATCCTCCTGGGTGTGTATGGAATCATATGAACAGGTGCTGACATTGAAGCATACATAGAGATGTCGTAGAAACAGTGAGACTGGAGAAAGACATGGGGAACAGAGATGGGGATGGGGGATGAGCCAAGACAAAAAGAAAGAAAGCAGAGAGAGAGAGAGAGAGAGAGAGAGAGAGAGAGAGAGAGAGAGAGAGAGAGAGAGAGAACTGACCCTTATTGGAAGACTTTAGGGGAATGTATGGGAAGGGAAATGTATGTATAAAGAAAACCTCTCCAAAGAAGAACCACTGAGGAGCTTCCCACGTCCCTGGTTCCCTCTGTGGGCTCACAGTGGAAGAATGGCTTTTCTGTGAAGTGTGACTCCTTTCTCCTGGACAGGTACGAGCTTAAGCTGGCCATTCCTGAAGGGAAACAAATTGTTCTTTACCCTGACAAGGATGAACCGAATATATCCTGAACATCAAAAGGGGCGTCATCTCTGCTCTTCTAGTTCCTGCAGAGACAGAAGAGGACAAACAAGTGTGTACCTGGTGAGAATCTTAGAAGTTGATGACAGTGGCCTTTTTCAAAATCCTCTTCACATGTCAGAGGCCAGCCTCACCTTAGATAAAATACACTGCCTGTTGATGAGAGTATAGCAGTTACATGGGGAGCCCTAGATTGGTATGAGAAGCAGGAATCATAGTTCCCCACGTCCCCAGAGCTTACTGATAGACTGTCTTCAACAGTGTGACGCTTTTGGGTCTAATTTTAAAGCTTTCCCTGGGACTTTTAACTAGCTACTTGCTATGGTTCAGGGTTGTTTTTTCCTGTGCCCGTATCATAACACAGGAAAGCCTTGTGTCTTTTAGACCCCAGAAAGATTAGAATATATTGTATTCCAAGTCAACTCGGGGATAATTCAATGTACTTCAAGCACAAGAACGTTTCTGAGCTCTGACTATGCTCTAAGCTCTCAACTTCACTATGCTTGGACAATAGAGAGATTTATCCTGCCTTGCCCTTCGAACCAATCCTTGTGGGTCTGCTCTTCCCAATATCAGCTAGGCAGGCACAGCAATGCTACTCTCTGCCTGGGACCAAAGAAAACTCCCTCAATCCATATCCCTCCTGCCTCTATACCCAGATGACTTTCTGAGTCCCTCTCAAGCACCTAGTAATGTTTTCCCACACTGAGTGTACCTGACCATATCTTGGGCTCCCACAGGATACTGTGTATGGAAACTGCTCAACTCAGGTTAACAGTGAATTCAAGAAAGGGAACCGTGGCAACGGAAATGTCCACAGAGAGAAACCTGCAGCAGTGTGATGGCTTCCAGCCCATCAGCACAAGTGTCAGCCCTCTGGCCCTGATCAAAGGCCTGGTGAGTCTCACACCACATCATCATACACACTCACCGACAGTCTTCTTAGGAAAATTCTGGAATGTCCTAGATAGTGGGAGTCTCAGAGAAGAGCCTGCCCAGCTTATCCATTACATAGACTTTAGTGCGACCCTGACAACCCAAAATCAGAAGGACTGCCAAGGCTGAAAGGCTGTTAGAAATTATCCAGGACTGGATCTGGGTTGTGGACTCCCACCACTGAGCTTGGTCCTTCCTGCTCTCCTTCTGTCAGAGCACCAACCATCTTCCTGTATAACCCTGAGATGATATACTTGTCACTTTTCTTCCCTCTTGGGTTTGTCACTTAGGACAAGAGTTGGTTGTCCTGAGTGAGTGGCCTCTACAGAATTTAAGAGACCTATGCTCTTTCATTTCCCTCAGGCCATGAAGTGACATGAATGTGTCTCAGCTTCCTGTTCTTCCATCCCAAGTAGAACTAAGCCCTCTAGGTCCTGCTTATGCCCCCATTTCAAGCCCCTCTGTGCTACTACACAGAGTCCTAGGGAACATATTTCCAGAGTTTGCCCAGTCCCTGTAACACATCCCAGGACATGAGTCACTGGTTGTCTCAGTCAACATGAACTACTGAACAATTCTTGCCATCCTTGCCAATCTTCCTGGACATTGTCCTTGAAGCTAGACAGAGATGGTCTGATAGCCATGAGATCCGGAGTTAGACAAGGCCAATGCACTGGTTTAGCATCTTTTCTTAGGATCAGGTCTGTATTCAACCTTACTCTGAGTAGTACTGTGGGAGAGAGGAAGACAGAGAAGGAAGAAATGAAAGAGGGAATCAGATGAACCATGGGCAGCCTCCCCTCAAGGTGCTTCCAGACTAACATGGCAACAAAGTTTACACATCTACCAGTAAGAGACATCCTATAGTTGGTAAAAGAACTGAGTTACACAGAGAAGCATCCCTGGGCCTGACCATGAAAGATCAAGCATCTACCATTCTCCTATTGCACTGGGCAGAGTAATAGAAGATGCAGAAGAAAGCTGAAAACTAAAAAGCTTATTAAATGGAAGCTGTGAGGTGTACATGTGCATGGGAGATAATGTAGGATGCAAGGTACACATTATACATGATGAACACTCCGCTGGGATGGAGTTACATCTTTGAGTGTGCTGTCTTGTATCCTCTTAGCTAATGTCAATCATTGAGTTCTCATCCTTTCACTGAGTTCACTAGTGCTTCAGACTTCTAACCTCTATTTCCTTGAAGACGCCACCCTATAGCAGAAGAGTCAGCTTGAAATCCCAGGGACTGATCAAAATGCTTCCCTCTGATCCTGTGAACAGGTCCGCCCCTTGTTGACTCTTATCAACAGCAGCCAATCTTGCCAGTATACCCTGGATCCCAAGAGGAAGCATGTGTCTGAAGCCATCTGCAATGAGCAGCATCTTTTCCTGCCTTTCTCCTACAAGTAGGTTACCTACTGATTCCAATGCTCATCATTTAATGGGATTGTGGAGCTGTACACCTCCTGAGTGCCCAGTTCCAGACTAGGATAGGCTTAGAGGAAACTGTGGAAGGTACAAGGCAGAGGCTATCATCTCTGTCCTGCTTTTAAGATCACAGGGAAAATTGCTAGAAAGATCTCAAGCAAGTAGAACAATTTGACACCAACAAAAGGTATCTCAGACTCAGACCTTACAGGCTTATAGATCCAGAAAGAACATGAATTGTTCATTGCATGGTGCCCTAGTTTAGAAGAGCTTCATGAAGAATTTGGGATTTTCCAATGGAGACTTACATATCCAAATCCATGTTAAAAACTGACATTCAATTTACATTCATTAGAGAATTGCTATGTCCATGAGACTGTGCTGTGACAGCAACAAAAGAGTTTCCAGGCTGGGTTATAGTCCCAACCCTCTGGGAATTCTAGATTGGTGTAAAGTATAATAAAGGGTAATTAGTGAGAACAGGAAGTGCTGGACACCACCCATTGGAGGATCGAGACGTATGGATTTCAACATCCTTTAGAGACCTTTCAACTTGAAAAGAATAGTATTATCTCGAGAACTGGTCACTCATGATGCGATCAATGTACTTCCTCTGTTACCAGGAACAAGTACGGGATCATGACACATGTTACACAGAAACTGAGTCTTGAAGACACACCTAAGATCAACAGTCGCTTCTTCAGTGAAGGTAAGTGATGTGAACTCTGGTGTTCTGGCCACGGGACTACAACTATTGAGAGAGCATTTCAGAGGGTGTAGACTAAATTCAGAATTTTAATCTAACCCCAGGCCAGCAATGCTTTGTATGTCAGTCTGTCAACACTTGGACTTGTGCATTATTTTATTGTTTTCTGGGTTGGTAGATCCTATGAGTTCAGAGGGTGGAGACACATGCTTACATGTCCGTCTCATAGACCAGTAGTTCTCAACCTGTGGGTCATTTCACTTTGGGGTTAAATGTGCCTTTCACAGAAGTCACCAAGACCCTCAGGAAGCCCAGATGTTTACATTATGATTCGTAACTAACAAAATTGCAGTTATGAAGTAGCAATGAAAATAATTTTTATTGTTGGGGGTCTCTACAATATGAGGAACTATTATAGGGTCACACACAGTATTAGGAAGGTTGAAAACCACTGCCATAGAAAGAAATGACAGACAGTAAGTTTAATGAGGTAGTCTTGGTCATAGAATGACTGTCTAAGTCTAGTCAAAGTCAACACTATAGCTCATTTCTATGAGCTAATGGGAGAGTATCCTCTTTCCATAGGCTCCTAGTGGAAGAACTGATAGGTGGGGACCACTGAGTTCATCCTTGGTGTTGCCATGGCAGGTGCAGAGCCTCCTAGCCATTCTGTATAGCACAGGATGATTTGATACCAGATTCCACAATCTTGGATTCAACTCCAGGTTGACTTCACACAGCTAGAGAGTTCTTGGGTAAGAATTCTCAAAGTAATAGGACTAGAGAGATGGCTCATTAGTTAAGAGCACATGCTGCTCTTCCAGAGGACCTGAGCTCAGTTCCTAGAACTCCCACTGGGTGGCTCACAAGTTCTTGAAACTCCAACTCCAAGGGATTTATTTGATACCCTCTTTTGCCCTTTGTAGATACCTGCACTTATGCACACAACTCCACACAGAGATACACATAAATAAAGAAATAAGATTTTTGGACAAATTATCAAATTATATTGCTTACCTTGTTTCCCTTCTCCTCTCCTTAAGTTGTAGAATATCCCCCCCTCAAAAAAGGCGATGATGAGTGAATAAAAATATCCAGCCTAGAGTCTGGTGTCTAATAAGAGTTGAGAAAGTAGACATTGTCTTTTCTATTTCCCCTGCTGATATCTATGACATCTTCAGTTTACAGTCAGTAAAGATGTTGATTACATACAGAAGTAAACTACCTTGACACTTCCCTTCTTTCAGTACCAACCGGTGGTGCTTTGAGAGTACAAGTCCACATCACCCAAGCAGGTGTGCTGTTTTGAAGACCCTCCAAGAACTGAAAAAATTGTCCATCTCAGAGCAAATGCTCAGAGAGCGAATTCTCAATAAACTGGTTACTGAGCTGAGAGGCCTCAGAGATGAGGCACTCACATCCCTCTTGCACAGCTGAACGACGTGTCCAGGTAGGTCTTACAAATTCATCTCAATGACTGTGGAAGCTGCAGAACTTAGCCGAAAATCTTGGAACTATTAATTGTCAACTCACATAACCAGTTAATTGGCTAATACCTACTGCCTGGAGAACCATCATCTAAGTTGATTAGAGTTTTGCAGGCAAACACACACAGCATTGAAGCATACATGTATCTGTGTACCAACATACAAGAGTGCTGTGTAGCTTCACATTTTATGGTATCTTCTAATTCCTAATTCCATTGTGAGCACCATAAGGATCTCCATCAAACCTCTAAGCTAGCAGAAAGAGAACTCAGATAAACAAAACAGTACAGTTTCTCTGCTTGCTTACAGCTAATACTTGTTCTACATGCTTTTCTATTTCCCCTGCTGATATCTATGACATCTTCAGTTTACAGCAGTAAAGATTTGAGTTCAATACAGAATAAAACTACCTTGACACTTCCTCTTTCAGGTACCAACCGGGTGGGTCTGGCTTTTGAGAGTACAAGTCCACATCACAGGAGAGACTGAGGCCAGGAATGACCCTTGCTTGTGCTGACAAGGCACAGTCTATGTCATAGCAAAAGGGCAATGATAACAGTCCTCATTAGCTTCAGGTCTGGGGGTCCTTTGGCTTCTCTCTATGATGTTTCTGTGGTGGTAATATCCCTAGGGAAGAAACCTTGGAGGAAGTCATCACGATTACTGGCTCTGAGTTGTAGTGTGAAAGACAGTTAGCTCTGGGTGTTAGTGAAAAAGGTTGGATAAGTACTCTCCTGGCAGAAGATATGCCAGGTGCTGAGGATACTGGATTTGTCATGAGGGTCCTCTGTGTAACTCTCTCTGTATGTCTTTCCTCAGCCCCATCACTTTACAAGCATTGGTCCAGTGTGGACAACCTCAGTGCTATACTCACATCCTCCAGTGGCTGAAAACTGAGAAGGCTCACCCCCTCCTGGTTGACATTGTTACCTACCTTATGGCTCTGATCCCAAATCCCTCAACACAGAGGCTGCAGGAGATCTTTAACACTGCCAAGGAGCAGCAGAGCCGAGCCACCCTGTATGCACTGAGCCACGTGGTTAACAGGTGAGACTCTACCTTGTCTTGCTCTACCTTACATCCCTTGTCCTGAGGGCAAAGGAAGCCTCACACCTCTGCTTCATGCTGGCACTCTCCCCCTTCAAATCCTAGCACTTTTTCCTTTTTTCTATTGCTCAGTTTGAGAGAGACTGCTTGAATATAAGTTTGGATTTTAAAAAAGGTTTACCTATGACTCTCATTTTTTCTTTTTATCTTGGTAGCTATTTTGATGTGGACCATTCAAGGAGCCCAGTTCTGCAGGATATTGCTGGTTACCTGTTGAAACAGATTGACAATGAGTGCACGGGGGATGAAGATCACACCTTCTTGATTCTGAGGGTATTCTTTCTATATTTTGCATTATATACATCATTTCAAAAATGCTCATCCTGGGAAACCCTTATTTCTGCACTGTGATGAGCTCTTCTTTCATTTCTTCAATGAAGGTCATTGGAAATATGGGCAGCACCATGGAACAAGTAATGCCAGCCCTCAAGTCTTCAGTCCTGAACTGTGTGAGAAGTACAAAACCATCTCTGCTCATTCAAAAAGCTGCTATCCAGGCCCTGAGGAAGATGGAGCTTGGAGATGAGGTAAAGTTCACTGTGCAGTTCTAAAAGTGAAAGTTGATGCTGATCAATAAGATTCAGTAAGTGTAACGACAACCCATTATCTGTTTCACCAACTGAGTTTCCCAGTACCATCATCTATGTGTCGGTTACAATAAACCCATTGACATCCTAGTACTATGTGGACATGAAAGACATACAGCTTTGTAGTTAATCCATGAGACAGAACAAAGATTTTTTTTGTTGTTGTTACATGCTATCCTACTACCAAACTGATCATCATCTCATCTTAGGAAAGCATTGGTCTAGCAGCTAGACAATTAGAAATAATCTACATTAAGACAAATTTCTCCTGAGTGTCAGGTCTACGAGCAAGTCAGAAGTTGGTCTTGATTTGTGTGCTGTAATGTAATTGAGCTCAACAATATTCTATACAAATCTTCTGGGGACCATTCCTGGGACTGGTTACCCTGGGGGATACTGAAGAAGACTAGGTGTCAGCATTTGCAGCCATTTTAGAAAGAAATTAGACTTCTCATAAACATACGCTGGCAGACATGCCCACATCCATCACATAACGCTCTGTCATGACCAAAAGAGAGCAACCTCAGTATTCTCTTCTGCTGCAGGTCCGAACGATCCTCTTTGACACATTTGTGAATGGTGTCGCTCCAGTGGAGAAGAGACTGGCTGCCTATCTCTTGCTGATGAGGGGCCCTTCCTCGTCAGATATTAACAAAATTGCCCAACTTCTCCAATGGGAACAGACTGAACAGGTGAAGAGCTTGTGGCATCTCACATTGCCAACATCTTGAACTCAGAAGAACTGTATGTCCAAGAGTAAGTGAGAGTCAATTTCCCCCATCATCCACTAAGAGACCTGGGCTGGGAGACCAATCCCCCATTCTGGTACTACCTGTCCTCAGTGATGTGCACAGACCTTGACCCAAAGTTTTGGGACATATAAGTCCATATACCTTAGTTGCCATTAGAAATTCATATATGTTTAGGACATGAGGTGCTAATAGACAAGTGGCATACAGTTCTGACTCAAAGTATATTCTTTCTTTTCATTTAGCCTGAAAAATTTCATCAAAACTGCTCTGAAGGATTCTCAACTTCCAACGATCATGGACTTCAGAAAATTTTCCCGAAACTATCAAATTTCCAAATCTGCTTCTTTCCCATTGCTTGACCCAGTTTCAGCCAAAATAGAAGGGAATCTTGTATTTGATCCAAACAGTTATCTTCCCAGAGAAAGCATGCTGAAAACAACCCTCACGGTCTTTGGACTTGCTTCACTTGATCTCTTTGAGGTATGTGTGACTGAAGGAGCTCAGCGTAGTTTGCCCACTCTGTACACACCATCTGTCTCCACTAGGGGTCATCTGAAGCATGAGTCCTTAGACTATATAGAGCCAAAGATGTCTCAGAGCAGTTCCTGGAACCCAAACCCTAGAAAATGCAGGAACTCTCCACAGAGCTACATACACGATTCCTCCCCATCAAACCCTGAATCTGCTCCCAACTCTAAATCCTTAATTATTCATCCTCTCTGATCCTTAGAGGTGTCTTCTAGGAAAAGTCAGAGAGTGCTACCTTTCAGGAGTCTAGTGTGATTTAAGTAAACAACTTCCTTCAAGTGTTTCTGCCATGTTCATCTGATGCTTGTTGAATTGCATGAGCTTTAAGTGGCAGGGGTGGGGAGACAGGGGCTGCTGTACCACAGAAAGCCTAATGGTGTATTTTGCCTGGTTTCTTTCTCAGATTGGTTTAGAAGGAAAGGGCTTTGAGCCAACACTGGAAGCTCTTTTTGGTAAGCAAGGATTCTTCCCAGACAGTGTCAACAAGGCTTTGTATTGGGTCAATGGTCGCGTTCCAGATCAGGTCTCCAAGGTCTTGGTGGACCACTTTGGCTATACTAAAGATGACAAGCATGAACAGGTATGTGTTAAATGTCCTTTTTAAAAAAGGGAAGCTTTGGGTTTCACTGCCAGACATTCATTTCTATGCCTAGAAGCCATGAAAGTTCTATCTACCTGAAATGGTTACTATGGCTATCTATATACTAGACATTTTTATGGAACTAAGAAAGAGCCAGTGTCCTCTACAGATAAGGGCCTCTTGGAAATTTAGTGGGAACAAGGTTGACTAGAGGCACTCCAGTGAATGATTAAAGAGTGTGCCACATCGGACAAGAGTTTGGATTCACACCTTACTGTCTCTGAGCCATGCGCCCTTGGGAAAGCTGCCTGATAGTACATGCAATTGATCTGCTTCTATATCAACAGGGTACTAATAACAACCCATATCTCACATCGTCACTTAATGGTTAAATGAAATAAGTTACATGACCCCTGAAATTACTACTGTTTGTTCAATAAGCAGACAATTATAAATTTTAAGCTAATATTTTCATCATTATTAACAAATTTTCCTCGCTTGTCACTTACATCAGTGTATTGGCCAATGGCAACCAACTCCACTTTGAAGCTCGCAATGAACTCTTACTTTAAGGAGTAGAAACTAGGTTGTGGAGGCTGGAGTTTCTTATTGCTCTGATTGTTTGAACTCAGAGTGTAGCCTGTGTGACTGCCACCATAAAAAACACTTGTTAGAAATGATAGTTCTTGGGCTTACCCAAGCTCTATTGAATCAGACCCCATTTTAACAAGACTCCAGGGAACATAAGTGTATATTCAAGGTTTAGAAGGAGGCCCATAGCTTGTTTTCAAGTGTTAACTTGTGGTTAACTTCTGATTTCTGACCTCCATATTATCCATTTTGAATCTTCATCCTGATTCCTTGTGTCAGTTCTTGGAGGGTTTTTTGTTTTGTTTTGTTCTGTTTTGATTTTGTTTTTTCAGTTTTTTCCTAATTGTGGATCTGTAGTCCACAATTGTTTTTCAAACTTCCATCTGATTTCTATAAAAGCCACCTTTTCTCAAGGAATACCTAGCACTCATTCCTAGTAAAGGGATAGAAGGCTAAGCAAGGGAGGGGAACAGAGAGCATCCTAACTTAAGGATCCCTAGGGATCCTGGCATCCTGGAGAACAAGAGTTCCCCTAATTATCCTTCAAGTTAAGCAGTGCGTTGGAAACACTCCTATTTCTGACAAGTGCTTGTGATTCTTCATCTCTGTTTAGAAGAAGTCTCCTTCGCTAAAAGGTGAGGCCCAATTCCTGTACCTGTCCTTTGTTTTGATTATGGTTGCAGTGAAGTCATGAGTTTGAGCACACCACAACTGTGCCAGTTAGACTGGCCTGAGGAATCTGTAAAGTGTTGGGCAGAATTGGTAGCTCATTAGATATTTTGTTACTAAAATCCTAGGACATGGTGAATGGAATCATGCCCATGGTGGACAAGTTGATCAAAGATCTGAAATCTAAAGAAATTCCTGAAGCCAGGGCCTATCTCCGCATCCTAGGAAAAGAGCTTGGCTTTGTCAGGCTCCAAGACCTCCAAGTCCTGGGAAAGCTGCTGCTGAATGGTGCACAAACTTTTCGGGGAATCCCCCAGATGGTAAGTGATCCAGGTCTTGTCTCAACACTCACTGACTAACAGGGTTCTTCTTAGATCCCCCAGCCTCACAAACCTGAAAAGATTTTATATATCCTTCAAAATACAAGTTTGCCCCAAATTTAAGTAAAGAGAATTTTTGAGGGCTACGAAGGGGACTCAATCAATAAACTTGGACCTGATCTGAAAACTGACCTGGGTTCAGACACCAGAAACTATATTTAAAAAGCATATTGTGGTGACATACTGTGATCATTTAAGCTCTGGGAAGATAGACATAGGCAGATCCCTGGGATTTTAAGGCAGACCAGCTTAGCCAAATCAGCAAGCTCACGTGAAACGGAGAGTTCCTGTCTCCAAAACCAAGGTATCCTAAAGAATGACATCGGAGGTTGATGTGGTCTATGCACACATATATACATACACACTCACATACATGCGTACACATATAAACATGCATATACATGTACACACAGTCTTAAAAGGTAAAGTGGCTGGGGAGGTGGCTCAGAGGGTAAAGTGGTTGCTATGTAAGCATAAGGACCTGAGACTGAATCTCCAACATTTGTGTAAAAGCCATTCCCATAATGGTCAAGTGCTGAGGTAAGAGACAGACAGATTCTGGTAACTCATTGGTCAGCTAGCTTGGCCAAAACAGGGAAGCTTCACTGAGAGACCTTGCCAAAGAACAGTAAATGGTAAAGAAAAACACTCAGTATTAACTTCTGGCCTCACAGTTAAATGCATATGTACGCATAAGGGCACACACACACACACACACACACACACACACACACACACCACAAACACATCCTATATGCACAAAACTCTACTCAAGAAGATGATGATTATTATTATCTAAAAAAACTTGTACCATTTGGAAACAAAACCATCATAATAGTTGTATCTTTCAAGCATATTAGCTTGATCTTTTATTTTGATTAGAAAATAATTTTCAGCATACCTTCCTCCACATAGGCTGGCAGCTTTTTCAAATATTGAAGTGATACAATAACTATGAAATAGTGTTTTTAGCAAACTGTAACCCACTATGACATTTGTGTTACATTTACATTATATAAGTTTATCAAAAAGGGGGGGGACAAATATGTTCCCTATGATTAGATAAATAATCATGTTGGCTTTAAGAAAGATGTCCCAAGAGCTGGGACTCAGCAACACAGAGGTCACATAGCATTGAAAAGCCTGAGTTCCATCTCATGCTCTTTGAAAGGAAGAAAGAAAAAGAACACAAGCCTCAAGTTCTTTTGTGAAAATGTTACATAAGAAAAAAAGCAAGATTTGATATATATTAACACAGACATTGCCTCATAGCCACTAACTTTCCCAAAGTTGACTTTACCATAATAGAATGCACTTCTGATAAAATCTCATTTGCAATCAAATTTTTACAAGAGGAGAATAATGTCATACATCATACTTAAAGTTCACAAAGCTGTGAGGTTCAGCTAGGGACCTCTAAATCAGCAGTTTAAAATGACATGACATTCAAGCCAGAGACATTCAAGCTTATACCCGATGCGTTGACACCAGTAACCATGAACTTACATCCAATGGAGCTTCCAGATAATCAAAATGTACTAGTTCCCACTCTTTCTAAATAAGAGGCATTGCTGTGTGGCATTACGAGACCACATTTAACACAACTCACCCACATCCAGCTTACTGCAAATTGTTGTCTCTTGTTGGATTTTTCAGGTTTTACAGGCCATCAGAGATGGGTCAAAGAATGACTTGTTTCTCCACTACATCTTCATGGAGAATGCCTTTGAGCTCCCCACTGGAGTAGGGTTACAGCTGCAAGTGTCCTCGTCTGGAGTCCTCACCCCCGGGATCAAGGCTGGTGTGCGACTGGAATTAGCCAATGTAAGACTCTACATTGATTTCAATCAAATCCATGACTGTTTCTTTTCCTTCAGGTGGGATTCTTACATACATGTATAAGACAGTTCCACTTCAAGGCAAAGTGATCATGATTACAATCTTCTTGCTAATTTTTATGAGGAATTTTAGGATTCTACCAACACATATCATCTCTCAACATCTCTACTTGAGATGCTGTAATGGAAAGAGAAACCAGCTGTTCTCTTAATGAAGGAAGACCCTAGTTATCTTTACATCTGATAGTACTTAAAGTCAGTTCAGGCTCTTCCTAGGCCTGGGAAATGCACCCTGGCTCTGGGGAAACTGAATGTTTCATCTTTTCTTCCTAAAAGCACAGTTGTAGTCCCTGTGGCAAAAATTAGCAGAGGCATTTCCCAGGGTTTAAAAAGAGGGGTTGAGCTGTCTGTCAGGGTGCTGAGTCGCTGCATGAAACTAAACAGGTCACCTTTCTGACTTCCAGATTCAGGCAGAGCTAGTGGCAAAACCCTCTGTGTCCTTGGAGTTTGTGACAAATATGGGCATCATCATCCCAGATTTCGCTAAGAGCGGTGTTCAGATGAACACCAACTTCTTCCACGAGTCAGGCCTGGAGGCCCGAGTGGCCCTGAAGGCTGGACAGCTGAAGGTCATCATTCCTTCTCCAAAGAGGCCAGTCAAGCTGTTCCGTGGCAGGTAAATCTGACACCAAGGTCTATCTGGACTGTTTGAAAGAGAGTTGGGTGTGGATCTGCAGGGGTTAGCCAGGCTAGACAACAATGGGTAATCCAAGTTCCTTCGAAACAGGAGAAGATTGCCTTTTTCTCTGCTTTGCATATTTCACTAAAGGTTTTTATGCCTCTCTTCATCAAACTTAGCATCTGCTGGTTAGTCAGTAGTTATGTGGCTATGGAGTTCTAGATAATTTCATAATCCAGCCTTACATTAAGAGTTCCACTTTGAATGGTATCCTCAACACATTCATTTCCTTGCTCAGAAATAACACTTAATTGCCTAGTTAGAGTCAATCTTGTTGAAGGAGAAGCACAAGGACCCTGATCCTCTAGATTTTAACTCAACAAGGAAGGCATGCACTTAAGGGAATGGTGGTAATGAGTCATGGGCTGGCTGAGAGGAAGAATAGTATACTGTGAAATCATAGATCATGAAGTCTTTGGGATTCAGAGTGCTCTTTAAAGAACGCATTTTTGATCTTACAGAAGGTCTACATCAGAGTTACTCAAGCAAAAGAGAAAGGAGTGTGTGTCCATGCAAAGAGTAAAGTATTTGTAATGGCCTCAAAGATAATGAAATGACTAGAAGAGCTAAGATGGGCTGAATTAGTAAAGAACACAGGAAATATAAGGAAGCTCTAGTGGGAAAGGGTAGTCCATCTTGGGCCATGGATAGCCTTCTAAGTCCCTGGAAAGAATGTAGACTCTTCTGAAGCCAAAGGGATTGAGGAGTATAATTAGGATGAGCTAGTGTTTCTGGAGAGCAAGAAAGGTAAAAGGTAAATAAGGTAAATAAGACTGGAGATCTATTAGAGGAAAGGGGGCTTGTATTAGAGGAATATTTATGGGTAGAGAGAAGTAAAGAAGCTCTAGAAATTGTAAGGAAGTAGAAAACTGAGTGTTTGACAATTGAATGGCTATGGGGTAAAGAGATAGGACCTTCAGTGAAATAGGAAACATAGAGACAGAGAAAGGGGAGAGGGAGAGAAGAAGAGGGAGAGGGAGAGGGAAAAGAGGAGAGAGAGGAGAGAGATAAGAAAGAATACTGTAGCTTGGGGTGAGATGGTGGGTTGCTACTATGAAACAACTAATTTAAACTCCTAGTCTGCAGATGGACCTATGGGTCTGAGCCCAGTAAAAAGATAGACATGGAGAAACAAGACCAAACAACAGTTTGTGTAGGACAAGAATCAAGAAACTAGGGCTAGAAGACAGATAATATAAACATGTGAAATGGAGGAGGGCAGTAAATAAGAAACAGTGCTAAGGGGTGCAAAGTAGACATACCCTAAACAGATTGTCACTGGCACATCAGAAAAGTTTGGCTTAAGACACCACCAAAAAGCAGGGAAGGGGTCCTGAAGAAAGCACAACTCCAAAGAAGAAACTAGGGCATGGTTCGAATTGGTTCTATTTTCTCATTTTTAAAGTACATCTCTAAGGTGTCACAAAGTTTAAAGAGCTTACACTCTAGTATCTCAACCTGGATATGAGTGAGGGGGTAAAGGAATTTAAAGAACACACACAGACTCACAGAGAGAGAGAGAGAGAGAGAGAGAGAGAGAGAGAGAGAGAGAGAGAGAGAGAAGTCATTGGGTTGCAGAGCAAGGGGAGAATTGGCAAGCATTTAAAGGGGCTAAGAGAGGGGAAGTCAGTAAAAGGTGTTACGGTGCTTAGAGAGAACACTACAAGGAGGAAATCTCTTGATTGTGAAGGAGACAAAACAGGGCTGAGAAGGAAAGAGACATGTAGTGGGGGTCAGAGTGTTTGGTGCACAGGTGCCAACACTTGAGCATTTGTGTGCTAGTAGAAAGAACTCAGAATGTAAGAAACCTTGCATGTGAAAGAGGCAAAGTTCCCAGTTGTCCACCTTCATTCGACCCCTACTCTCTAAACTTCTTTTTCCAATGTAAACTGGGAATCCGAGGCCTGGACTGGAGGGATAAGAGGTAATGCAGACAAAGCAGCCAGTGTTACATCTGAAACCTGAGAGTCCTTACAATCACTTGGATGATGCTCTTTGGACTCATAGCTGTTTCTCAGTAAACCAAATAATGTGAGGTGGGTTTGGACAAAAGAGACGGGTAGAGGATGGGGCATGTGCATGGTGAGATTCAGCAATAAGCATTTCAGTTTATGACTCAAAGACAACTCCACCTTTTCGTTCTTCACCAGCAACACACTGCATCTGGTCTCTACCACGAAAACGGAAGAGATCCCACCTCTGATTGAGAACAGGCAGTCCTGGTCAACTTGCAAGCCTTTCTTCACTGGCATGAGCTACTGCACAACAGGGGCTTACTCCAATGCCAGCTCCACAGAGTCTGCCTCTTACTACCCACTGACAGGGGACACAAGGTAAGGATTCTCAGTGCTCACTCGGCATCTACTTACCGTCTTCCTGGAGGGACAAAGAGAAAAATACCAAGGACTATACACCCATGTTACCAATCTTAAGAGCTCACATCACCTTTTGGGAGCTTCAAACAGTGGTCCTCTGGCCACCATTTTGGGTTCCTCCTTGATACTCTTCATGCACTGGATGAGGTGGTCACAGCAGCTTCCAGTCTGCCCATTCCTTTTCAGAGTCTCTAGAACCATTGTATAAGCTTTGTGGAGCTGACCAGTGTGCTCAAAGACCTCACAATGCCTTGGGGTTCATCCTCATCCCCTACCCACATTCTCACTATTTGTTCTTAACATGACAGGTATCGGTCAATATTTCAACTCATGCAAAAGCCCTGGGTGCTTTCCTTGCTCAGTGCTTTTGGGGAGATTAAGTAGAACCATTAAGATCATCACTAGCTAAGAGCATGAGATGATGTTAAAACCATACATGTATTTTTTTGTGGTGTGTGAGTCTGGATTATTGGAGGGATAGTATTATTGTCTTTAAAAGAGCTAATAGTATGCATTGGATATAATGTGATGTCTTTAGGTATGAGCTGGAGCTGAGGCCCACAGGAGAGGTGGAACAGTATTCTGCCAGTGTAACCTATGAACTTCTAAAAGAGGATAAGTCTTTGGTTGACACACTGAAGTTCCTAGTACAAGCAGAAGGTGAGTATCCCAGATAAAGCTACTGTATTTCTGCCTCAGTCTTGGATTCTGGACTTACAAAGGGGACATCTTTATGAAGATGCATTAAACAAATATTTCCTGAGTTCCCAGTAAGTGTCGGGCTTTTCTTAGAACTGAGACTAAAAATGAAGTCTTCACCTTCATAGAAGATATACTAAACAACTAAACAATATTCATGATGTCAAAAACAGTGATGAGGGGAGAAAACAGAGTATAGAAGGCTCTAGTCCAGTGGTTCACAACTTTCCTATTGCTTACAACCCTTTAATACAATTCCTTATGTTGTGGCAACCCCCAACCATAAAATTATTTTCATTGCTACCTCATAACTGTAATACTACTGCTAGGAATCCTAATGTAAATACCTGAGATGTGACCTCCCCAAGGGGTCATGACCCACAGGTTGAGAAACTCTGCTCTAGGGACTAGTTTATGTAGAGGTAAAAAGGAGGATAGTGGAAACACTAAAGAGAATGATAGGGGAATTTTCACTGGTAGGTAAAGTGAAATTTGTTGTATTTGTTTTGTTTGTTGAGACAGGGTTTCCTTGTGTAGCTCTAGTTGTTCTGGAACTCACGCTGTAGACCAGGCTGGCCTCAAACTTGGAGATCCACCTGCCTCTGCCTCCTGAGTGCTGGGATGAAAGGCATGCTCCACCACCACTCAAAATTTGTTTTAAAAAGAGAAAGGGAAATGTGACAAGATGGAAAGGAGATAGGCCATAGGAGAAAGAGTTGCAGGCTAAGGGACCAGAATGTGTAAATACTCTGAGGTTGGAACATGTTGAGGAAAGATGGGAAGGAGGCAGAACTGAGAATCTAGTGTGTGAGTGACTTCAGTATCCAGTCAAGAAGTGGAGGCATCTGAATTAGAGTAAATTTTCAGGATATTAGACCAGTAGTGGGGAGAAAAAGCAGCAGAGACCAGTTCAGGACTTGATGAGCTGCTGTGGAAAGAGAGGGTTGGGAAGGCAGTAAGGCAAGAATGAAAGTGATGGTGGCGTTGTGAAAGGTCATCCTATTCTTGCTATAGTTTGAAGAATGAGAGCTTGCATTCCCTGAACATCTGAGCATTGCCCACATTGGGTCTTTGCCCACTTGCTACCCACCCAGAACTTAGCATGGCTTGTTAGTCTTCTCTTAACCATGCCCTTGGCTATATACCACTTACCATACCACATACCACAACAGGAAGACATTTTGTAACCACCATGTAGGAAATAGCCCCTCTTCTGTTCCTCTCTACCTCTTGTCCTCATAACCCATTCCCCATGTCTTTATGATATTTACTGCCATCTAACACAGGTAACTTATTTGCTTACTGTCTTGCAGACTCCACTAACAACTAGAAGATGAACCGTACAAGGGTTGGGTACACCAGTGCTGAGAATAGTCCCTAGCTCATGATAAGCCACCAGTAAATACTTGAAAATTGAGCTAATGGATAATACATAGTCAATGGGAAAATCTTAACCATGTCAGTGAAACCCACAGTAGTCAGGTTTTTGTGGCTTTCTCCTCTGCCTCCTTTTTCTTTGTGTAGCCACACAGTACCCATTTCTTAAGTCTGTCCTATACTCTTTCAGGAGTACAGCAGTCTGAAGCTACTGCAATGTTGAAATATAATCGGCAAAGCAGGACCTTATCTAGTGAAGTCCTAATTCCAGGGTTTGATGTCAACTTTGGAACAATCCTCAGAATTAATGATGAATCTGCTAAGGACAAAAACACTTACAAACTCATCCTGGACATTCAGAACAAGAAAATCACCGAAGTCTCTCTCGTGGGCCACCTGAGGTAAAGAAAGGTTTAGGAGACCTGAGCTGAGCTGGAGGCCCTGGTGGCTCTTTGCTTTCTTCTTCAAACTTTATATCTGCCCTACCAGGGACACTTCTGCTACAATTCTATCTGAAAATATAGTTCTCAACATTTTTACCCTTTGCAATACTCAGTTGGACGTTTCTATTATTTGACAAGCATTTGTTATCTATTTATCAAGTATTTACTAGGTGAATTAAAAATTGTCTCAGTCCTGTGTCCCTATTTATTGACAAAGACATGATAGTTTGGTCTAATTGCTTGGCCAAGGCTAGAGAAAAAGATGAAAATGGTTTTTACAAAGTGTATCTACCTCCCTGCAAACTCCACGCTTCATGCTGCATATTGGCTTTATAAGTTAATGGGTTTGATCTATGTATGGTTAGATCTCTGATTTGTTGTGTATGTGGTTTTTATCAATGAAACTTCTAATTATTGAGTCTCATGTACCTACATCCTTGGAACAGACAAAAATCATTGGTGTCAACTTGTTTGTTTTTCAATAGTTATGACAGAAAGGGAGATGGGAAGATCAAAGGTGTTGTTTCCATACCACGCTTGCAAGCAGAAGCCAGGAGTGAGGTCCATACCCACTGGTCCCCCACCAAACTGCTCTTCCAAATGGACTCATCTGCTACAGCTTATGGCTCAACAATTTCCAAGAGAGTGGCATGGCGTTATGGTATGTATCTCTTCCATCATGTGAGCCCTTCCCGAGCACTGTGTGCTTAAGAGGAGCTACTAGAGCAACAGACATGAACTTATCTAACACCACTGACAGCCATGTTATATGCGTATTTTCAGATAATGAGAAAATCGAATTTGATTGGAACACGGGAACCAATATGAATACCAAAAAGGTGGCCTCCAATTTCCCTGTGGATCTTTCCCGTTATCCTAGAATGTTGCATGAGTATGCCAATAGTCTCCTGGATCACAGAGTCCCTCAAACAGATGTGACTTTCCGGCATGTGGGTTCCAAATTAATTGTTGTAAGTATGATCATGCAAACAGAGTAGATGCTAACTAAATTACCAATTGAGCTGGGTGCAGAAGTATTCAAAGATTCATACACAAAGCTTGAATGGCTAGTTCCCCAGTCACATAAAGCTGCTTGGGACAAATATCCAATGGAGTCACTAAGCAGAAGAGTTTTTGTGTTAAAAGACACTTCCGAACACTGGCTAGGGGGTTAACTATGTCATATTATACAAACATACATACATACACACCTACATATGTAGAGGAAGGAGGGAGAAGAGGATGGCTCAGTCAGTAAAGTGTTTGCTGTACAAGCATGAAGATCTGTGTTTGATCCCTATCACCCTCGTGAGAAGATAGGCAAGTGGTATACACATGTGATCCCACCACAAAGTGGTCAGAGACAGATGCATCCCTAAGACTCACTGTCCAGACAAATTGACAAGTCCCAGGCCCCATGAGAGACCTAAGCTCAAAACAACAAACTAGGTAAATAGTGTTAAAGAAGAAAGGATGCCTGAGGTTGACCTTTGGTTTCATGTACTCTTCTAAACACATCCACATGTATGTACATGAACACACAACTATACACACACACACACACACAACACACACACACATAACACTAGCAAAAACAATTACAGAGAAATCAGGGACTAGAAATTTATACTTTCCTGTAACATATTTTTAACTTTCAATGCATTACTTGCCTCTGCTTGATAATTGATCTGCAAGCATGAACTGTCAGTTCATGTTAATTCTACTTGGAGGTCTCTTCAGACCCATTTCTTGCTCTAAAACTGTCCTGTCATTTTGTAGGCAACAAACACATGGCTTCAGATGGCAACCAGGGGTCTTCCTTACCCCAAACTCTACAAGATCATCTCAGGCCTCTCAGAGTTGAATCTCCAGAAAATGGGATTGCCTGACTTCCATATCCCAGACAACCTCTTCCTAAAGACGTAAGAGGGGAACTAAAGAGCATTATCTTTGTACTGAGCAAGGAAATGGGAAAGTTTTACCTTGCCAGATTTAGTCTTTTTTGTTGAAAACTTTCAGAGGAAATATTTAGCACTTGAAAGCAATGAGCAGCTACAGAGTAAACACTGGTTTTTTCATCATTAAAAATGAGGTCCCAATGTGAACATTAGCCCAGTATAGAGAACTTAAGAAATTACAAAAGATTCTGAAAATCCTTTTATTATCACTGAGTTTGCAAGGATTCAAACTCAGCTATGGATGGTCAGAACAGTCACTGAGCATTGAATGGAGGTACTTATTTTTAAGAGATGTTTAGCCACACACCTTAATTCTAATAGGAAATGCAGAAGCACCATGCTCCTCCATTTCTGTGTTAATAAAAATGTGCATAATACTTTATTTATTTCATGGAAAAATAGCAGAGCTAAGCTAAGAAGACATGAGTAAGAAGACAATGTTTCCTAACTCAATGATCTTGGCATAATCTCACAATTCAGAATCTCAAAAGCCCCGTGGTATAGGGCCCTCAGTATGCTCTGGCTGAGGAGCACAATTGAGCATGCCTGATTACTGTGGTAAAGCTGAATCTCCCCAAGCTCCAAACACACCAAAATTGCTGAAGATAAAATGTGTTCTTTACAACTGGGTGGGACTAGAACAGGACTTTAGTAGTAATCATTCATCCACCTCCTGAATGTGGGGGTCAGAGAAGGCAGCATCCTTCCCATATTACTGTAGTACACAATGAATAGTTGTTCAAATATGAACAAATACCACCTACTTTATTTTTATAGGCCATCATCATAGTCCACTGCATGTCGGACTGAAAAGATTGCAAAGCTCCTTTGATACCTCAAAGCAATTTCTGGGGTTCAACAGAAAGGGTACTATCCAGATAACATCTCTAAGACCCAGAGAAGCTAATCCTAACATTCCCAATTAGTGGAAGCTAAAACTATCACCCACTTTTTTGACTCTTACATCTGTGTTCTTTTATATATCTACTTGTTTCTATTAGGTTTACCAAATACTTATCAAGTACCATGATATGAAAAATAGTAGAGTAGAAACAGTAAGAAGACAGAAACTGAGTATGGTTTTGTCCTTTCTGCCAGGAAGATACCTTGCAGATACCAAAAAATAAATCAACAAATAACTATATAAGCAGAGTTAGGATGTGCTCTTTAAGACTGATATAAAGAGCCATAATGATACAGAGGTGGCTCTTGAAAGGGTTTTGGAAGGATTGGGAAGGCAGAGGGAAAGGAAAGCGATCCAAGCATAAGAAATATCCTGGTGAAAAGAACATAGTGGGCTGGGGGAGGGCAAATGTAATATGGATGGAGCAGTCAAACAGAGAATCTTGAGTTCTTAATGTCTGACTGTGGGGACACTGTCTTTGTTCATTTCAGTGACGGCCGAGTCAAATACACACTGAACAAGAACAGAATAAAGATTAACATCCCTTTGCCTTTGGGTGGCAAGTCTTCAAAGACCTCAAGATACCAGAGAGTGTAAGGACGCCAGCCCTCAACTTCAAGTCTGTGGGATTTCATCTGCCATCTCGAGAGGTCCAGGTCCCCACTTTCACAATTCCCAAGACACATCAGCTGCAAGTGCCTCTCTTGGGTGTTCTAGACCTTTCCACAAATGTCTACAGTAACTTGTACAACTGGTCAGCCTCCTACACTGGTGGCAACACCAGCAGAGACCACTTCAGGCTTCAGGCTCAATACCGCATGAAGGCTGACTCCGTGGTTGACCTGTTTTCCTACAGTGTGCAAGGTGAGGCCTGCTCAGGAAACAGGAACATAGGGCTAATGTGTCACACATTCTGATGGGAAAGCTCTAGGAGGACAGGATTTGGGCTTTCCTGTAGATGCTTTTTGTTGTTGTTTGGGTTTGTTTGCTTGTTTGTTTTTGGCTTGTTTGTTTGCTTTGCTACTTGGAAGTCATTTCATTCATTTAACTAATGAAAATATTTATTAAGCATATAGTATTTTTAATTTATTAGATAGTAATAATAAAGCAACCATACAGCTGAGTAATTAGAATTAAGAAACACTATGTTATAGTATATACTATACAGTATGAGGTGCAGTAGAAGCATTTGATAAGAGAACCCAACAAAGTCTGCAGCAACCAAGGAAGGGTAACTGGAAGAATGCCTTTGATATCAAATTCCATGGATATATTATAAATGTCACAATTACACAATTGATGCAGCTAAGTATAAGGTTCCTACTGAAAGATTTTCAACATAAATGTTGTTGTGGAAATTTATTGCTTAATATAACCAATATCTTTGATTTTTCTGTTAGGATCTGGAGAAACAACATATGACAACAAAAGCACATTGACATTATCATGTGATGGATCTCTACACCACAAATTTCTGGAGTCAAAATTCAAAGTCAGCCATGTAGAAAAATTTGGAAACAACCCCGTCTCAAAAGGTTTACTAACATTTGAAACATCTAGTACCTTGGGGCCACAGATGTCTGCAGCTGTTCACCTGAGCTCAAAAACGAAACAACATCTGTATGTCAAAGACGTCAAGGTTGAGGGACAATTCAGAGCATCTTCATTTTATGCTCAAGGCGAATATGGCCTGTCTTGTGAGAGAGATGCTACAAATGGCCAGCTGAGCGGTGAATCCAACATGAAATTTAAGTCCACCTACTTCCAGGGCACCAACCAGATAGTGGGAATGTACCAGGATGGAACCCTCTCCATCACCTCCACCTCTGACCTTCAAGACGGCATATTCAAGAACACAGCTTCCCTGAAATATGAAAACTATGAGCTGACTCTGAAATCTGACAGCAGTGGGCAGTATGAGAACTTTGCTACTTCCAGTAAGCTGGACATGGCCTTCTCTAAGCAAAGTGCATTGCTGCGTTCTGAACACCAGGCTAATTACAAGTCCCTGAGGCTTGCCACCCTTCTTTCAGGATCTCTCACTTCCCAGGGTGTAGAATTAAATGTTGACATCTTGGGCACTGACAAAATTAATACTGGTGCTCACAAGGCAACACTAAAGATTGCACGAGATGGACTATCTACCAGTGCAACTACCAACTTGAAGTACAGCCCCCTGCTGCTGGAGAATGAGTTGAACGCGGAGCTTGGACTCTCTGGGGCATCCATGAAATTATCAACAAATGGCCGCTTCAAAGAACACCACGCAAAATTCAGTCTTGATGGGAGAGCTGCCCTCACGGAGGTGTCACTGGGAAGCATTTACCAGGCCATGATTCTGGGTGCAGACAGCAAAAATATCTTCAACTTCAAACTCAGTCGAGAAGGGCTGAAGCTGTCCAATGAGATGATGGGCTCCTTCGCTGAAATGAAACTCGACCACATACATAGTCTGAACATTCTAGGTCTCTCACTGGACTTCTCCTCAAAAATGGACAATATTTACAGTGGAGACAAGTTTTATAAGCAGAATTTTAATTTACAGCTACAGCCCTATACTTTTGTAACTACTTTAAGCAATGACCTGAGATTCGATGCTCTAGATTTGACCAACAGTGGAAGATTACGGCTGGAACCACTGAAACTGAATGTGGGTGGCAACTTTAAAGGAACCTATCAAAATAATGAACTGAAACACATCTATACCATCTCTTATACTGACCTGGTAGTAGCAAGTTACAGAGCAGACACTGTAGCTAAGTTTCAGGGTGTGGAGTTCAGCCATAGACTAAATGCAGTCACTGAAGGGCTGGCTTCCTCCGTTGATGTCACTACCAGCTACAATTCAGATCCACTGCATTTTAACAATGTTTTCCACCTTGTTCTGGCACCATTTACCTTGGGCATTGACACGCATACAAGTGGTGATGGGAAACTGTCCCTCTGGGGAGAACATACTGGGCAGCTGTATAGTAAGTTTCTGTTGAAAGCGGAACCTCTGGCACTTGCTTTCTCTCATGACTACAAAGGATCCACAAGCCACAATCTCCTGTACAAGGACAGCATCAGCACAGCTCTTGAACACACAGTCGGCGTTTTGCTGACACCAGCTGAGCAGACAAGCACCTGGAAATTCAAGACCAGACTGAATGACAAGGTATACAGCAGGACTTTGAAGCCTACAACACTAAAGACAAAATCGGTGTCGAGCTTATTGGACGGGCAGACCTCTCTGGGCTGGACTCTCCAATTAAACTGCCGTTTTTCAACAGTGAGCCTGTCAATGTCCCTAATGGCTTAGAGATAAATGATGCTGTTGACAGGCCCCAAGAATTCAAAATTGTTGCTATGGTGAAGTACGATAAGAACCAGGATGTTCACACCATCACCTCCCATTCTTCAAAAGCCTGCCAGATTATTTGGAGAGAAATCGAAGAGGAATTATAAGTCTACTGGAAGCCATGCAGAGGGAATTGCAACGCCTCAGTGTTGATCAGTTTGTGAAGAAATACAGAGTGGCCCTGAGCAGACTTCCTCGGCAGATTCATGATTATCTGAATGCATCTGACTGGGAGAGACAAGTAGCTGGTGCCAAGGAAAAATTAACTTCTTTCATGGAAAATTATAGAATTACAGATAATGATGTACTAATTGCCTTAGACAGTGCCAAAATCAACTTCAATGAAAAACTCTCTCAACTTGAGACATACGTGATACAATTTGATCAGTATATTAAAGATAATTATGATCCACAGACTTAAAAAGAACTATTGCTCAGATGATTGATCTAATCATTGAAAAGTTAAAATTCTTGATGAACAGTATCATATCCGTGTAAATCTAGCAAAATCAATCCATAATCTATATTTATTTGTTGAAAATGTTGATCTTAATCAAATCAGTAGTAGTAGCACCTCTTGGATCCAAAATGTGGATACCAAATATCAAATCAGAATCCAGGTACAGGAAAAACTCCAGCAGCTCAGGACACGAGTTCAGAATATAGACATTCAACAGCTTGCTGCAGAGGTAAAACAACAGATTGAAGCTATTGATGTCACAATACATTTAGATCAATTGAGAACTGCAATTCTATTCCAAAGAATAAGTGACATTATTGAGCGTGTCAAAGATTTTGTTATGAATCTTATTGAAGATTTTAAAGTAACTGAGAAAATCAATACTTTTAGAGTTATAGTCCGTGAGCTAATTGAGAAATATGAAGTAGACCAACAAATCCAGGTTTTAATGGATAAATCAGTGGAGTTGGCCCACAGATACAGCCTAAGTGAGCCTTTTCAGAAACTAAGTAATGTGCTACAGCAAATTGAGATAAAAGATTACTATGAAAAATTGGTTGGGTTTATTGATGAGACTGTCGAGTGGCTTAAAGCATTGTCTTTCAAAATATCACTGAAGAACTGAATAGATTTATTGACATGTTGGTGAAGAAGTTGAAAACATTTGATTATCACCAGTTTGTTGACAAAACGAACAGCAAAATCCGTGAGATGACTCAGAAATCAATGCTAAAATCCAGGCTCTCGAACTTCCACAGAAAACTGAAGCATTAAAACTGTTGGTAGCAGACTTCAAAACCACAGTCTCCAACCACCTAGAAAGACTCAAGGACACGAAAGTAACTGTGGTCGTTGATTGGCTGCAGAATGTTTTGGCTCAAATAAAAGCCCATTTCCAAGATACTCTAGAAGATGTACGAGACCGAATTTATCAAATGGACATTCAGTGGGAATTGGAGCACTGCTTGTCTCTGATAAGTCAGGTTTACAGTACACTGGTCACCTGTATTTCTGACTGGTGGACTCTGACTGCTAAAAACATAGCAGATTTTGCAGAGCAATATTCCATCCAAAACTGGGCTGAGAGTGTGAAAGTACTGGTGGAACAAGGATTCACATTTCCTGAAATCCAAACATTTCTAGGGACCATGCCTGCATTTGAAATCAGTCTCCGTGCTCTCCAAGAAGCTAACTTTCAGACCCCTGACTTTATAGTCCCCTTGACAGATTTGAGGATTCCATCAATTCGGATAAACTTCAAAATGTTAAAGAATGTAAAAATCCCATTGAGATTTTCCACTCCAGAATTCACTCTTCTCAACACCTTCCATGTCCGTTCCTTTACAATTGACTTGCTGGAAATAAAAGCAAAGATAATTAGAACTATCGACCAATTGCTGAGCAGTGAGCTACAGTGGCCTCTTCCAGAAGTGTACGTGAGAGACCTGAAGATAGTGAACATTCCTCTTGCAAGACTCACTTTGCCAGACTTCCATGTACCAGAAATCACAATTCCAGAATTCACAATCCCAAATGTCAATCTCAAAGATTTACAGGTTCCTGATCTTCACATACCAGAATTTCAGCTTCCTCGACTCTCACACACAATTGCAATACCTGCTTTTGGCAAACTGCATAGCATCCTGAAGATCCAATCTCCTCTCTTTATATTAGATGCTAATGCCAACATACAGAATGTAACTACTTCAGAGAACAAAGCAGAGATTGTGGCTTCTGTCACTGCTAGAGGAGAGTCCAAATTTGAAGCTCTCAACTTTGATTTTCAAGCACAAGCTCAACTCCTGGAGTTAAATACTAATCCTCTGGTCCTGAAGGAATCCATGAACTTCTCCTGTAAACATGTAAGAATGGAGCATGAGGGTGAGATATTATTTTCTGGAAAGGCCATTGAGGTAAAATCAGATACTGTCGCAAGTTTACACACAGAGAAAAATACAGTAGAGTTTAATAATGGTATGATTGTCAACATTAACAATCAGCTCACCCTTGAGAGTCACACAAAGTACTTCCACAAGTTGAGTGTCCCCAGCCTGGACCTCTCCAGTAAGGCTTCTCTTAATAATGAAATCAAGACACTATTAGAAGCTGGACATGTGACATGGACCTCTTCAGGGACAGGGTCATGGAACTGGGCCTGTCCCAACTTCTCGGATGAAGGCATACACTCGTCCCAAATTAGCTTTACTGTGAATGGCCCCATTGCTTCTTTTGCATTGTCAAATAACATAAATGGCAAACACCTAAGGGTCATCCAAAAACTGATTTATGAATCTGGTTTCATCAACTATTCTAAGTTTGAAGCTGAGTCAAAAGTTGAATATCAGCACATGGGCTCCAGCATTCTAACTGCCAAAGGTCAGGCACTGCTCAGGGATACTAAGGCAGAAATGACTGTTGAGCACAATGCCAATCTAAATGGAAAAGTTATTGGAACTTTGAAAAATTCTCTTTTCTTTTCAGCACAACCATTTGAGATTACTACATCCACAAATAATGAAGGAAATTTGAAAGTTAGTTTTCCACTAAAGTTGACTGGGAAAATAGACTTCCTGAATAACTATGCATTGTTTCTGAGTCCCCATGCCCAACAAGCAAGCTGGCAAGCGAGCGCTAGATTCAATCAGTACAAATACAATCAAAATTTTTCTGCTATTAACAATGGACACAACATAGAAGCCAGTATAGGAATGAATGGAGATGCCAACCTGGATTTCTTAAACATTCCTTTAACAATTCCTGAAATTAATCTACCTTACACCAGGTTCACAACTCCCTTGCTAAAGGATTTCTCCATATGGGAAGAAACAGGCTTGAAAGACTTTTTGAAGACAACAAAGCAATCATTTGATTTGAGTGTAAAGGCTCAATATAAAAAGAACAGAGACAAACATTCCATTGTTATCCCTCTGAGTGTGTTTTATGAGTTTATTCTCAACAATGTCAATTCTTGGGACAGAAAATTTGAGAAAGTCAGAGACAATGCATTACATTTTCTTACCACAACCTATAATGAAGCAAAATAAAGTCTGATGAGTACAAAACTGAAAATTCCTTCAATCAACCCTCTGAGACTTTTCGAAATCGTGGATACACTATCCCAGTTGTCAACATTGAAGTATCCCCATTTGCTGTAGAGACACTGGCTTCTAGCCATGTGATCCCCAAAGCAATCAGCACCCCAAGTGTCACAATTCCAGGTCCTAACATCATCGTGCCTTCATACAGGTTAGTGTTGCCATCTTTGGAGTTGCCAGGTTTTCATGTTCCTAGGAATCTATTCAAGTTTTCTCTCCCAGATTTCAAGGAATTGAGCACTATTGACAATATTTATATTCCAGCCATGGGCAATTTTACCTATGACTTTTCTTTTAAATCAAGTGTCATCACACTGAATACTAATGCTGGACTTTATAACCAATCAGATATTGTTGCCCATTTCCTTTCTTCCTCTTCATTTGTCACGGATGCCCTCCAGTACAAATTAGAGGGTACATCACGTCTAACACGGAAAAAAGGATTGAAGCTCGCCACAGCTGTCTCTCTAACTAACAAATTTGTAAAGGGCAATCATGACAGCACCATTAGCTTAACCAAGAAAAACATGGAAGCATCAGTGAGAACAACGGCCAATCTCCACGTTCCCATTTTCACAATGAACTTCAAGCAGGAACTTAATGGAAATACTAAGTCAAAACCCACTGTCTCATCATCCATGGAACTAAACTATGACTTCAATTCCACAAAGCTACACTCTACTGCAAAAGGAGGTGTTGACCACAAGTTCAGTTTAGAAAGTCTCACTTCCTACTTTTCCATTGAGTCGTTCACCAGAGGAAATATCAAGGGTTCTTTCCTTTCACAGGAATATTCAGGAAGTGTTGCCAGTGAGGCCAATGCATACCTGAATTCCAAAGGTACTCGGTCTTCAGTAAGGCTACAAGGAGCTTCCAAAGTTGATGGTATCTGGGACTTTGAAGTAGGAGAAAATTTTGCTGGAGAAGCCACCCTCCTCCGACGCATCTATGCCACATGGGAACACAATATGAAAAACCATTTGCAGGTATACAGCTACTTCTTCACAAAAGGAAAGCAAACAAGCAGAGCCACCTGGACCTCTCCCCATGGACTATGTCCACCCTTCTACAGGTTCATGGGAGTCAACCCAGTTCCCTCCTTGACCTCCATCACTTTGACCAGGAAGTACTCTTGAAAGCTAACACTAAGAACCAGAAGGTCAGCTGGAAAAGTGGGGTTCGGATTGCATCACAGAGTCTTCAGCACAATGCACAGTTCTCCAATGACCAAGAAGAGATACGCCTTGACATTTCAGGATCCTTAGAAGGACAGTTGTGGGACCTTGAAAATATCTTTGTACCAGTGTATGGAAAGAGCTTGCAGGAACTCCTACAGATGGACGGAAAGCGACAGTATCTTCAAGCTTCAACTTCCCTTCTATATACCAAAAACCCAAATGGCTATATCCTCTCACTCCCTGTACAAGAACTGGCTGATCGATTCATTATACCAGGACTAAAACTAAATGACTTCAGTGGAATAAAAATCTATAAGAAATTAAGTAGTTCACCATTTGCCCTCAACCTAACAATGCTACCCAAAGTGAAATTCCCCAGGGTTGATCTGTTAACACGATACTCTAAACCAGAGGGCTCTGCTGTCCCTGTTTTTGAGGCAATTATACCTGAAATTCAATTAACTGTGTCCCAGTTTACACTTCCAAAGAGCTTTCCAGTAGGCAGCACTGTCTTTGATCTGAATAAGTTAGCCAACACAATTGCAGATGTTGATCTTCCTAGTGTCACCCTGCCAGAGCAGACCATTGAGATCCCATCCTTTGAGTTCTCCATACCTGCTGGGATTTTCATTCCTTTCTTTGGAGAACTGACTGCACGTGTTGGGATGGCGTTCTCCCCTGTATAATGTCACTTGGAGCGCTGGTTGGAAAAACAAAACAGATCATGTTGAAACATTCCTGGATTCCATGTGCACTTCAACCTTGCAGTTTCTGGAGTATGCCCTAAAAGGTAAGGAAATGTTCTTCTACCTCTCCTGGATATTATATGTTTCCAACTGAGTTCTGAGTAAGTAACTACTTATTTAATTAACATCAAAGGCACAATTGTTATCTATGCATAATGTAGAACTACATGGAGAATATGTATTCTTAAAACATAACTATATGTTCTTATATTCTTAAAACAAAACTAGAAAACCTGCTGACATTGAAGAACATTCTCTTAAATAGTTTTTGTCTGTTACAATTTAAAGACTAATAATACCTCCATTTTATTTAAATGAAAAAAATCATAGGGATTTGGAGTATTGCTCTGTGGAACAGAACATTCTTAGCATATATGAGACCCTGGGTTCAAACCCCAGTACTACCACAAAATAATAATAGTAATAATAATAATAATATTTTAAAATCTATAGACTGCACATGGTATGTTTAAAACTTTTAAGTATTTGGTTAAGATATCTGTCCTAGTTTTCACTACACATACACACATAAAATGATGTACCAATGACATATAAATTCTCTCCTATACAGTTGTGGAAACACACAAAATTGAAGATGATATGTTCATCTATAAGATCAAAGGAACACTTCAACACTGTGACTTCAATGTGGAATATAACGAAGATGGTCTATTTAAAGGACTTTGGTATGGAAGTTTTACTGACATTTAGTGTCTTTTCAAATCTTGCTGTGGTGCTTGCCATCTCTAGACCCCTTCCACTATGACGCCTCTGTTTTTCTGCTTTCAGGGACTGGCAGGGAGAGGCTCACATGGACATCACCAGCCCAGCATTGACTGACTTCCATCTGCACTACAAAGAAGACAAGACAAGTCTGTCTGCCTCAGCAGCCTCTTCGGTCATAGGCACTGTGGGTCTGGATTCGAGCACAGATGATCAGAGTGTGAAGCTGAATGTCTACTTCCACCCTCAGGTGGGTCCCAGCTGATGAGTATCACATGCTCAAGAGCAAGTAGAGAACTAGAGATGATGCATTTTATTCTAGACAGTTCCTGAGAGCATGTTCAAAATAGATGAAAGGCAAATGATACGCTCAACATCTTCATTGAGGTACTACTGTCCTGAAAATGTTATAGTCAATCCTTGCTGAACTTAATTATTAGACACACCCATGATACCCAATTAGCTCTATTATTTTATGACTTCTCAGCCAAAGATGAGGTCTACACTTCATCCCTCAAGGCATGCATAAACTCTGCTACATGTACATTTTTTGAAAAATTGTGATTTCTAGATTTTATTTTTGAGGGTTCATAATTCTTCCCTACAGTAAAATTGTTTGAGGCACATCAAATACACATCATGTCATTTATAAGCTCTGCTGGGATCAAATCAAAGATGACATTGCTAAAAGGAAAGACATAAACCTAAAGCCTGTCACAAGTGTGGCAAATGAATGCTGAAGTTGGAATTGTTGGCTTGACTTTTCCTTCTTTATTCCAGAATGTGTCCTTTTCTGCCTCTTCCTTCCTTCTTCCTCCTTCTCCTTCTCCTGATTCTCTATTCAAGGACTTAGTGTTAAATACTACTATGTAGATACCACATATATCTTATTATCCTCCCTGAAGCATGTGATAAAGAGAAATTAACAACAGTGGGCCTGTTTAACCATAAACCATGTTAGTTCCTATGAACTAACATGGGATAGATAAATCCCCCTTCAGAAATACTGATGACCCTCCCCTCATCTTTACTTTTAAGTGCTAATGAAGTTTCACTGTAGCATGTTGTATAATCAGAGTTATTGAAAACATGTTTTTTTCATCTGTTTTGTTTTTCTTGATTTAGTCCCCTCCAGAAAAGAAACTCAGCATATTCAAAACTGAGTGGAGGTACAAGGAGTCTGAAGGTAGAATGTACATCAAAATTAATGGGAAGAAGAGGCAGCTTCCAGATTGCTTGGCTCTCTAAAAAGCAATGTACCTAAGGCTTCTGAGGCTATTTATGATTATGTCAATAAGTACCACCTGGGATATGCTTCTTCAGAGCTAAGAAAAAGTCTACAGAACAATGCTCAACATGCCATAAGGATGGTTGATGAAATGAACATGAATTTCCAGAGAGTAGCCCATGATACCTACCAGAATCTATATGAGGAGATGTTGGCTCAGGAGAGTCAGAGCATCCCTGAAAAACTCAAGAAGAGGGTGTTAGGCAGTCTAGTAAGTGTTACTCAGAAGTACCACATGGCAGTCACATGGCTGATGGACTCATTCATTCATTTCCTGAAGTTCAATAGAGTCCAGTTGCCAGGGAATGCTGGAACATATACTGCTGACGAACTCTACACTATAGTCATGAGGGAAACCAAGAAGTCACTGTCTCTGCTGTTTAATGGGTTAGTAAACCTGCTTTCCTATGTTCAAGACCAAGTAGAGAAATCAAGATTAATCAATGACATAACATTTAAATGTCCTTTTTTTCCAAGACCTTGTAAACTAAAAGATGTCATAATGATTTTCAAGGAGGACTTAAACATTTCAACAAACATAGTCCAACTGGATATCAACTTTACAACAATTCTAAGTGATCTTCAGAACATTTGGAGGGACTTTTAGACATCATAGAAGAACAAATTAAATGCCTAAAGGACAATGAATCTACTTGTGTCGCTGATCATATCAACATGTTCTTCAAAATACAGGTCCCATATGCTTTTAAATCCCTAAGAGAAGACATATACTCTGTCTTCAATGAGTTTAATGAATTTATTCAATCCATACTTCAAGAGGGGTCCTACAAGCTACAGCAGGTCTATCAGTATATGAAGGCCCTTCGTGAAGAGTATTTTGATCCTAGCATGGTTGGCTGGACAGTAAAATATTATGAAATAGAAGAAAAGATGGTGGACCTGATCAAGACTCTTTTAGTTTCCCTTAGAGATTTCTACTCTGAATACACTGTGACAACTGCTGATCTTGCTGCCAAAATGTCAACTCAAGTTGAGCAATTTGTGTCCAGGGATATCAGAGAATATCTCAGCATGCTTGCTGATATAAATGGAAAGGGGAGGGAAAAGATGGCAGAGCTTTCTATTGTGGCAAAGAAAGTAATGGAAAGCTGGGCCACTGCAGTGGCAGAAATAATGTCTGATTACCCCCGGCAGTTCCATTCCAAACTGCAGGATTTTTCAGACCAACTCTCTGGCTACTATGAAAAATTTGTTGCTGAGTCTACAAGACTGATTGACCTGTCCATTCAAAACTACCATGTATTTCTCAGATACATCACTGAGTTACTGAAAAAGCTGCAGGTGGCCACAGCCAATAATGTGAGCTCCTACATAAGGTTTGCTCAAGGAGAACTGATTATCACCTTCTGATTCATCTACTAATGTATTCAAATTAAGCCGTCACATAGTAGGAGATTTGTGGACGACTATAAAAACCATCCTGAGCCAGACCTGCAGCCAACAGCAAGAGCAAAAAGCACATAGGAACTACACCTGCAACCAAACTGGCACAAGGACCAAGAACTTTGAAGCAGCTAGAACTCAAGATGACATATTTTACAAGTTAGAAAATAAATCAAGATCTGAGTTGTTTTATCAGACTCAGGATGGAGAGTGGGAGGGAGGGAAAAACAAATAAATACTTCCTTATTGTGTAGCATACCCCTCCACTTGGCTCATTTGTAGTGGAACATATGAGATTGCAAGCAATCTGCCTTCCTAACCCTGTTTCAGAAAAAAAAATGATATCTATATAGGATTATTCATGAAAATTGTTTAAATTAATAGGGATGGGAAAGTTTTTCCATTTTAATGTTGTGTACAACCAAAGGGCTATTGTTATGAGGTGATTAGTTAAGGTACTCTTATGTTAAAGAAAGAAAGGAGGTAGAAGGATTGGTCCTGCTTGGGATCACTCATTCACTTCATCCTCTACAGTAGTAAGGTAGATTAGTAGATAATCTCTGTCTACTAATCTTGTCTATGTAGCTGAAGTGGAGGAGTCATCATCTGATGGGTGTCAGCAAATGGCAATGGAGATTGTTAATAGAAAGGATTAAAGAGCAGAACGCAGTTGTGGGAAAGGTTGGGATAGACCTTAGTGGGTTACGGACAATGAAAGAGAAAGGTCAACTCAAGAAGAAAGAGAATGGGAAAGGATACATGGGAGTGTGGTGTGAACACTGGATTCCCTATTTAGAGAGGACAGGGAGTGTAAAAGGAAGAGTGATTTGGAAGGGTCAGCCTGGCAAGATTTCAGAGTAGGTGAATGTTGGGATGAAAGATGTCTTCTCTTCTCTGTTGAAGAAGGGCATCCAGTGAGACATTTTGACCAGTGCTTAGAGAACCCAATGTGGTAACATAGGCATGACTTACAATGGAATAGATCTGAGATGTGAGGCTGTGCCTGAGTCCCTCTGAAAGGTCGACATGGGAAGTCATGAATGGTGAGGAGGATTCTAGTAAAAGTAGATATACCGGCAGAACTGAAAGGATCAAGTGACTCATTGTTCAAAGCAAAGGCAATGAGAAGCAAAGCTGAGTTAGAGTTGTTAGAGTTCAGGGTCAGAAATTGAAGGAAAGGTGAGAGAGATCAAAGAGCATGGGAGAGACTAGGTAAGTAATCCGGGGAGAATCTCAGTTTTTTTATGGTTCTGAAAGACAGGAAACACAAGTGCATAGCACCAGTATCTGCTGAGGGCTTTTATATCCAGTTATTGTCCTATCAGGGTTGTTATTGCTGTGATGAAATGCTATAACCAAGGGCAATCTGGGAAGAAAAGGACTTATTTCATTTATATTTTCATATTACACTCTATCACAGGAGGAAACTAGGGTAAGAATTCAAATAGTGCAGGAACCTAGAGTCCAAAGCTGATACAGAGGCCAGAGAGGTGTGTTGCTTACTGGCTGCTCTTCGTGGCTTGCTCAGCCTGCTTTCTTTTATTTCCATATTTTCTTAATTCACATTACATCCCCATTCCAGTCCCCCTTGCTCCTCTCCTCCCACTCCGTCCTGCAATCCACTCCCCATTACCCCTTCTCCTTCTCCTCAAAGAAGATGAAACCCTCTTGGGTACCACACAACCCTGGGACATCTAGTCCCAGCAGGACTAAGCATCCCCCCTTCCCCTTGAGGCCTAACCATGTAGTCCAGGAAGGGGAAGGAGATACAATGGCAGGGAACAGAGACAGAGACAGCCCATGCTCCAATTGTTAGGGGACCTATATGAAGACCAAGCTGCATATCTCCTACAAAAATGTGTGGGGCCAAGGTCCAGTCCCTGCATGTTCTTTGGTTGGTGGCCCAATCTCTATTAGCCCCCATGGACCAAGGTCTTCTAGTGGTGTCCTTGACTCATCCACCTCACTCAATTATATCCCCCACTCTTCCACAAGACTCCTCAAGCTTGGCCTCATGTTTGTCTATGGGTCTCTGCATTATTTTCATCAGCTGCTGGATGAGGCTTTTCAAGAGACAGTTATGCTAGACTCCTGTCTGCAAGCATATAGAGTATCATTAATAGTGTCAGAGGTTGGCTCTCTCCCATGGGATGGATCTTAAGTTGGGCTGGTCATTTGTTGACTGTTCCCCAGTCTTTGTTCCATCTTTACCCCTGTACATCTTGTAAGCAGGACAAATTTCGGGTTGAAGTTTTGTGGGTGGGTTGATTTCCTCCTCCTTCTTCTGAAAATCCTGCCTGGCTACAGGAGATGGACACATCGTCTCTATATTCCCTCCTGGTAGGAATTTCAACTAAGATCACCCCCATAGCCTCCCCTGTCCCAGATCCCCAGCACATCCCAGAGATGCCCCCCCAATTTCCATCCTCAATCCCAGCCTTTCCCATACCTCCCACACCTGATCACCATCTCCATCCCCTTCCCCACCCCCCTCTCTTATTCAGTTCTCTCTCTGTCCACCTCTAATGAAAAGTTTGTTTCACACATCCTCTCTTAGGATCTCCTTATTACATCCAATTTACATTGCTGCTCCCTCCTAGTCCCCTCTCACATAGTCCCTCAGTCCACCCCCCCTTCTCCTCTGAGAGGGTGGCAGCCCATCTGGTTATCCCTCAAGCCCTGCCATATCAAGTCTCTGCAGGGCTAAGCGAATCCTCTCCCACTGAGGCCAGACAAGTCAGCTCAGTTAGAGGAGTATATTCCACAGACAGGCAACAGTTTTAGGGATAGTCCCCTCTCCTGTTGCATAGAATACATATAAAGACTGGGCTGCACATTGCTACATGTGTGTGTGAGTTCTAGGTCCAGCCCGTGTATGCTTTTTGGTTGGTGTTCAGTCTCTGAGACCCCCAAGGTTCGAGGTTATTTAATTCTGTTGGTCTTCCTGTGGAGTTCCTATCCCCTTTGGGGCTCTCAGTTCATCTCCCAACTCTTCCATAAGAGTCTCTGAGTTCCATCTGATGTTTGGCTGTGGGTCATTGCATCAGTTTCAGTCAGTTGATGGGTGGAGCCTCTCAGAGGACAGTCATGCTAGGCTCCTTTCTGCAAGCATAACAGAGTATCATTAATAGCGTCAGGGATTAGTGCTCACCCATGGGATGGGTCTCAAGCTGGGCTGATTATTGGTTGGCCAATCCCCTCAGTCTCTGCTACATCCCCTGTCCCTGTATTTCTTGTGTACAGGATAAATTTGGGGTCAAAAGTTTTGTGGATGGGTTGGTGTCCCTATTGCTCCACTGGGGTTCCTGCCTGGCTACATGAGGTAGACTTTTCAGGTTTCATATCCCCACTGTTGTGAGTCTCAGCTAAGGTCATCCTCATTAAATCCTGGGAGCCTCCCCACTCCCAGATCTCTGGCATGTTCTAGAGATGCCCCCACCCCACCCCCACCAGCTGCAGATTTCTATTCATTCTCCTGGCCCTCTGACACTCTCTCCTTGTCCTTCTCCACACCTGATCCTGAACTTTTCCATTCTATTCCTCATCCCCTCTCCCACCGAGATCCCTCCTTCCTATGACTATTTTATTTCCCCTTCCAATGTGACATTCAAGCATGTTCACTTGGGCCTTACTTCTTGATTAGCTTCTTTGGGTCTGTGGAGTATAATATTTGCCCTTAGCCTTGCAAAAGCTTTTCAGTTTTATGAGGTCCTATTTGGTGTTCTATTCAGCAATTCGTGTCCTGTGCCAATGCATTCAAAGTAGTTCCTCACTATAGAACCTAGGACTACCAGCCCAGGATGGTACCACCCACAGTGGTCTGGGCTCTCCAACATCAATTGCTAGTTAAGAAAATGTACTACTTTCTTGCCTTCAAATAGATGTTATAGAAGCATTTACTCAATTAAGGTTCCCTCTTCTCAGATGACTCTAGCATGTGTCAACATGACATAATAACTAGCCAGGACAGTCATGAAATGGCAGAAGGAAAAGCAACGTCAAGGAAAGAGCAAGAGAGGCAGGAGAAGGAAGAAGGAAGGAAGGAAGGAAGGAAGGAAGGAAGGAAGGAAGGAAGGAAGGAAGGAAGGAAGGAAGGAGGAAGAAATTGGATAGAATCCTCCTTTTTATAACTAACCAACTCCCTTAATAACAGGATTCATCCATTTATAAGGTTTGTACCCTTATCATAATACTGTTAGTTTGGAGATCCAGGACAAGAACTTTAGGGCTACTCTCAAACCATAGCAATAAGCAAGGCAGACCTCAGAGTTATGACATTTTGAACCCATGTAACCTTTAGAAATAGAACCAGAAAGAGTGTTGATGAGAAGGAGATTACAGAAGCAGGTAATGAACTCAGATACTGTCACAGTCATAATGCTCCTGTGGGATCACACAGTAGGTTCCAATTTTACTGCTGCACTCAAGTGGAAATTTCCTACTGGGATAAGATAGAGATGCATGCTGGAGAACAACAGCCAACAGAATGGGGACAACTTAACACTGATCGTACATAGCTTTAGAAAATTAATAAGAAAACACAGTGTTTTCACATTGTATAATTAAATGGCCTATTGTACAGCAAGTGAATCACCTTGTACAGCTCCTCAGAACATACTGTGAGGTGATGTGGGAAGTCCTCCTATAATCACAGATTTTCCTCTTATAAAACAAACATTCAAGGTTCAAATCAAAGGAGGAATCAAATAATGGCACCCTGCCCAAGTCCCAGGAACTTTGTTTGCATGACCAAACCTTGTGCTGACTTGACTCCCAGGTCCAGCTGCAGCTCATAGCATTGTACCCAGTGTAAACCCTGTATTGAAAGGATTCATTTGGACTGAGCCCACCAGGTACCTTTGGTGTTATCTCCATTTTCTTTGTCTCGTCATTTGAAGACTGAGCAGATGGAGATCTCAAGTCTCCCTTTCTTGGTGAGATAAGTAAAAGCCCCCTCTCACAACCCATTCTAGGGCCCCCTTCTGGTTCTGATTTATGACTTAGTCCCCATTCAGTCAGGGAAGGGGCCAAAACAGCCTTCAAGTGGGGCCTACAATATGGGAGCCAGAGTGGACAAACAGATGTTCCCTCTAAAAGTGTCTAATAACCAGAGATAAATGTGCGGAAACAGACCCTTTGTCTTAGCTCATCTCTTTGTATGCTGTCTCACATTAAGAGGTCACCACAACTCCCTTTGGGGTGCTCCATTTGTTGGTGGGATGGCTGGGTGGTCACCAACAAATAACATTCCAGGGCCTCATAAAACATTGGTGGGGCAGGTACATGTGTCTCCTTAGGCTGAGAGCCCTGTTCTTATTCTCCAAACTGGTTCCTGCCTCCCTGGATCTGAGAAGAACTTCAGTGGGACTCAAAGCAATGGGCACTAAGCTCTGATCCTGTGTCCATTTCTCTACTCTTCCCCACTGGACTGGTGCTATCTAGTCCAGTCTTAGAGTAGATGGATCATTCAAGCATTGGAGATGACCAGGTATCTGAGCTACAGGCCTGTGGCCCCACCTTTGTGAGCTTCAACTAAGTGCATTATCTATAGCAAGCCTCACTGCCCAGGAGCTACCAGAGTGGAGACACTAAAGTAGACACTGGCCTGAGGGGAGAACAGCTCTGTAAAGAACCCAGATCCACAAGTATTCCACAATGCTTCCTCCACAAAGGTCCTTTTTTACTTCATACCCTTCTCCTCCAGTAAAGTTCGGTACCCATCTAGAAGGATACCAAGGTCCTCACAGAGTACTAGATCCCAAGATGGCTTCAGGAGACACAAAGGCCTTGAATAGAATGGGGCTTGCTTGAGCAGAGCTGCATCACTAGGACATTGGTGTGGTCCATTAGATGCTTACAGAAGAATCTGTAGAGAGAGGGCTCAGTGCTGTCCCATAGCTCTGTGGAGCATATAGTAAACAAGAAAAAAAGACCCAAAAAGCCAGTCCACACCAGCACCCCCCCACTTGCTCAAGAAAAAGATCCAGTGACAAATTCAAGTTTCACCTCATCCATGAATTATCTAACTTACTTTTGCTAGCCCTCAGATCATGACAAAATAGATTTTGCAGGAAGTGAAGGCGGTTCCCCCTTTTTTTTTTTTAGAGTTCTTGGGAAGATTGAATTAGATAACAAACGTTGACTCTGGTACCCAAAACAGAGATAAATGGATCATGTCCCAGTGGCGACAGTCAAAATTAATGATGTGTAAGTCCAATTACAATGATGCAGAGATGTACCAATATGATACAGAATAAACGGCAAGTCTTGGAAGACAGAATAAAGTTAAAACTCGATGAAAATCAAAGACTTTATTTTAAAATACAGTTTTAAAACAGGAGAACAAAAAACTGAAGATTCAGATGGGTTACAGGAAAAAGAACAGTGAAAATACACAGCTGGATAGGAAGTCCCATTACTCCTATGGCCTCACTTTGCTACTGTGGAGGGGTGCCTTGAATGGTTATTATGCTACTAGCTAAATTATATTAATGAATGGGCTAATTTATACAAAAGAAAGAATAGGAAAAATCTTTAAGTGCCTGGCATACATTAATCACTTACACTACCTTATGTTGCCTTTTCTTGCCTGTGACACCTGGATTGCTAGATGGACAAACTCCCCACTTGGATGGGGAATTATTTCATGTTTATGGTTGCATTTAGCAAATCTATTTTCTGAGCCAGGCATTATCCTAAACTTTCAGGTTCAAAATGAAAATGTGTAAGTCCTTCCGTGGGATACTAGAGGTTACCCTCAGCCTTCGAGAGGTCCAGATGAGGACTCACAGCAATCCTGGGATGAGTGTGACAAATGGATCAAGAAGTGGGTTGCCCCTAAGAGGGAGACTTGGCTGTGAGTTCTGAGTTTGCCACCTAAATAGTTGAAGTGCCCTGGGAGACCCATGTCAACCTTTTGATCCTCAGGAACTTCATTTGCAAAATGGTGACTCAAAAAATAATAATGTGTTCCAGATGATCTGACCAGACCTGAGTTCTCCTGTGCTATCTAAAGTCTTATACCCAAAACTGTCTCCTTTCTGTGCCTTGAGGAAAATCCTAAAGGACTCCCAGAAAGCATCTATGGTCTTTACACCTACCTCTGATCATTTCCGCACCAAGCCACATTAATCTCTGTCACCCTGACTCATGTTGCTGCCCAGACCAAACTGTGTCTCTACCAGATCATCCCTGGGGCTCCCTCTAGGATGTTATTGGATGTCTCCAGTGTTTTACCTGACTGGATACTTAGGGCTTACAGTTGCAGGCTCCCTAAATTTACTGAAACAATCATTCCTTCTATGGATGCCTCAAAGATATTTCATTCAGCTCCAGTATGTGCTGTCTGGTCACTGAAAGATTAACCATCAGGGAAGAGGATGCCCCAGGGAAGGGGGATGCCTAGAGGTGGGAGAAGGGGATCACCCTTTCAGAGATGAAAGGGAAGGGGAATGGAGTGAAGAACTCTGGGAGAGGGAAGGGGGCAACATTTGGGATGTAAAAAAATAAAATAATAAATTTTAAAAACTGAGCATTGTTTTTTAATTGCTAGGACTACTATTGATTCTTGTACTGATAAGCCAATTACCTCTTTAGTTAAAAACAAAAGAAAGAAAGAAAGAAAGAAAGAAAGAAAGAAAGAAAGAAAGAAAGAAAGAAAGAAAGAAAGAAAAAGAAAAGATTAACCATTCCATAAAATCACTACTTTCTCTGAAGTCTTGGATCAGTGTTTCTCAACCCTCCAAATGCTGCAACCCTGTAATACAGTTCCTCATGTTGTAGTCACTCCCAACCATACAATTATTTCTATTACTATTTCATAATTCACTATAATTTTGCTACAGTTATGAATCTGATATGCAGAATATTTGATATGCGACCCCTGTGAAAGCATTGTTTGAACCCAAATGGGTCACGACTCACAGGTTAAAAACCATTTTCTTATATCATTTTACTGGGGAGCTTAAGTCCATGGTGTTTGATAATGTCATGCCTTCCCGACTATCTAAGGCTAGCACCTTTGAGCAAATGTTTTCCATGACAGCTGCTTCTTGCTGTCATGTCAGACTATTATTATTATATATTGACTTTACCCCACCATCCTGTCTTATACACATGCCCAGCAATCTTGACCCTTTACTCTGACAGGAAAAGAAATGAAGTGAGGGTGTAAGATCTCCCCTTAGTCCTTAGTACAGCAAAGGCACAATGCTATGACAGAGCCCACACACAGCCACAACTCCTCAGTAACATCATGCCAACAGGTTAATATAAATACAGGACTTTCTTTTTTATTTAATTTTAGTTTTTACTTATTCACTTTATATCCCACTCACTGCCCCCTGGGTAACACCCTCACCCTGATACTTCAAGTCTCTGTGAGGCTGGGCACTTCCTCTCCCACTGAGACAAGGTAGCCCAGCTAGAAGAACATATCCCATGTACAGACAACAGATTTTAGTATAGCTCCTGCTCCAGTTGTTCAGGACCCACATAAAGACCAAGCTACACATCTGTTATATATGTGTTAGAGGCCTAGATCCAGCCTGTGTATGCTCTTTGGTTGGTGGTTCGGTCTCAGAGAGTCCAAAGGGTCCAAATTAGTTGACTCTGTTCATCTTCCTGGGGAGTTGCTATCCTTTTGAGGGCTGCAATCCTTCCTCCTATTCTTCCATAAGAGTCCCCAAGCTCCATCTATTGTTTGGCTGTTGGTGTTCGTATCTGTCTGAGACAGCTGCTGGGTGAAGCCTTTCAGAGGGCAGCCATGCTAGGCTCCTGTCATGAATGTCCTTTTGGGACTAATGATAAACACCTTCAGTGAAGTGGCTGAATATAAAATTAATTCAAAGAAATCAATAGCTCTCCTTTATACAAATTAGGGAAACATCCTTTACAATAACCAAGAATAATATAAAATATCTTGGTGTAACTCTAACCAAGCAAATAAAAGGTCTGTATGACAAGAACTTCAGGTGGCTGAAGAAAGAAATTTTAGAAGATATCAGAAGATAGAAAGATCTACCAGGCTCATGGAATAGGTAGGATTAACATAGTGAAAATGGCCATCTTACCAAAAAGCAATCTACATATTCAATGCAGTTTCCATCAAATTTCCAACACAAATTTTTATAGACCTTGAAAGATAGTCTCAACTTCATATGGAAAAACAAACAAACAAAAAAAAAAACCAGGATAACCAAAACTATCTTGAACAATAAAAGAACTTTGGGAGGAATCACCGTCCCTGACTTCAAACTATACTACAGAGCAATAGCGATAAAAAATACATCCATAGTATTGGTAAAGAAAGACCAGAAATAAATCCACACACCTATGGACACTTGATTTTTTTTTTTATAAAGAAGCCAAAACACCACACAATGGGAAAAAGAAAACATCTTTAACAAATGTTGCTGGTCTAACTACACGTCTACATGTAGAAAAATGCAAATAGATTCATATTTATCACCCTGAGCAAAATTCAAGTCCAAGTGGATCAGGACCTCAACATAAAACAGGACACACTAAATTTCATAGAAAAGAAAGTGGGAAACAGCCTTGAACACATTGGTACAGCAGACAACTTCCTGAACAGAACACCAGTGACTCAGGCTCTAAGATCAACAATTGCTAAATGAGACCTTATGAAACTGCAAAGCTTCTGAAAGGCAAAGGACACTGCCAATAAGACAAAACAGCAGACTGGAGAAGGATCTTCAACAACCCTACATATGACAGAGGGCAAATATCCAAAATTTATAAAGAATGCAAGAAGTTAGACACCAACAACCCAAATAACCCAATTTTAAAATGGGGTACAGAGCTAAACAGAGAATTCTCAGCAGAGGACTCTTGAATGGCCGAGAAGCACTTAAAGAAGTGTTCAAAGTCCTTAGTGATCAGGGAAATGCAAATCAAAATAACTCTGAGGTTCTATCTTAAACCAGTCAGAGTGGCTAAAATAAAAAACTCAAGAGATAGCAAGGCGAGGATGTAGAGCAAGGAAAACAGTTCTTCATTGCTTGCGGGAGCACAAACTTTGGAAATCAATTTGATGGTTTCTCAGAAAACTGGGAGTAGTTCTAACTCAAGACCAGCTATACTACTCCTTGGCATATATGCATAGGATGCTCCACCATCCCACAAAGACACATACTCAACTATGTTCATAGCCTCCTTATTCATAATGGCCAGAAGCTGGAAACAACCTAGACGTCCCTCAACTGAAGAATGGATAAATAAAATGTAGTATATTTACACAATGCTATACTATCCACCTATTAAAAACAAAGACATCATGAATTTTGCAGGTAAAGGGATGGAACTTAAGTTCCATCCTGAGTGAGGTAACCCAGTCCCCAAAGGAATACAGGACTTTCTAACCTCTAACTTCCTCTCTTCCAGGGGTACCCAGCTCCTCAAGGTTCCTCATGAGGGTTCTAGGTCCTGAGAGAGAAAGCCCTGAGGAAATTTGGCCTCCTGGGAGCTTAAACCCTGAGCTCATGGAGTCCTTTTATAAACAGGTTTCTCTACCAGAAGCAGGTCTATAGGCTGCTACCACAGGCTGTGGCCTCTGACAAGTCAACAGCTTCTATGTCAGCATCCTTATGATCTGACATCCGAGCTTTGATTTATACAATAGTGTTCCCTGCTTTAAGCAAATCCAAGGAACAGGGAATTACAAGCCGAGAAATTGCTGTTCCTAAATGCTGGCTGCATGGGTCTGTAGAGTTGTCCAGCCATGCCCTCTGTAACATCTGGATGAATTCACTAAGTCTCATCCCACATATCCTCCTGAGGTTTTCTGGACATTCCTACAACATGCCTGACCCTGCGAGCCATCTGTTCCAGTCTCTATATTTCTTTCTCTGTATTTTCTTTCAACTTGTCCCCACCTCTAGAGACCCAGTCTTCTCTACAAAATATGAGAAGCCGCCATCACTGTGGGATGATTTAATATCTGTGGCCACAGCACCCTCATGTGGGTCGTGCATGGGATGTTGGTAGAGCATCCAGAGTGCAGCTGTAACCCTTCAGGAAAATCAAAGTGGTCCTCAAATTTGTAAACATTTCTCTTCCCTTTAAGCTAACCAGTTCTAACTACAGACAGCATTAAAAACAATTCTCCCTCAGTTTACAAATAAAATGGGAACAATGATTGCTCCCATCATGATTTTTACAGACTCTATTTAACAAGATTTTCAAGTTATTTTACTGGAACACGGTAGATGAGTAAAAAAGCTACCCTGGACACTTGTCTTCTATCAAAAGCAGAGACGGGAGTCTTGCACAGAGAGAAACTGATAAAGCCTGTGATTTTCCAGGAGAGGGGTCATGTGGATTCCAAGTCCCTGACAGAACACCCTTACTTGTCCTCTCCCTCTCTGTGCCTAGTAGGTGTGTCCAACTTGTGCTCCACATGTAATACCAAGGATAGACATGAATGCAATGCAATGCAAACCCATAAACTTTCATAAAATATTATGTGATTGTCATTTTTTAACTCAATTGTGCAGTTCTTGCACATACACCTAGTAGATGGCAGCCTGCAATGTCAAAACATTGGACACTACTGGACCCTAAAGGAAGAAGTTAGGTGAGATTCTTGGTGAACAGAAATTTACAGACGATCACTATATTGTAACCAGATTTGATTTCCACTTCACCCCATGTTCACTGGATCCTAGAAACCATGGGTCTGTGTTCACTTTGAGAAATCAGAGTATTTGAAACTTACAAATATAAGACAACTTGATGGGAACTAATTTTTTTTAATCTGGAGATTTATTCAACTCCTCCAAGTTAATTTGGTCAGGTTCAGGTTTCCTAATATGCCCTGCTGATCTTCTGTAGAGAACAAGGAGGAGAAAGGGTACCAGTTCAAGACTGAGGAGAAGGTCTCTCAGGAACCCTGGTCAGGAGGAAATCTGGTATGGCCAGAGCCTGTGCTCCAGTTTTTCAGGTGGATGGGAAATATTCTTATAAGTGTTCTCTTGTCCTATGAACTACACTGGAGAAAATAAGTCTAGCATGCAGATTTCAAAGAAAATGTATACAGTCGGCATACTGGGTAGCAAAATGGAGACCTGCCAGTTGTCACAGAAATACCTCTAGTCCAAGAAAGAATCCAAAAACCTGGGCAAGTTACTCCACTTGTACACAGTCTACTTTCTTCACTGTGCCCCAGACTGAAATGGGAACAGGAGCGCTCTCGCTCTCTCGCTCTCGCTCTCGCTCTCGCTCTCTCTGGCACCTAGGGCAACACATCCCTGAGGAGTCAGTTGATGACCCTGGTTCCATTCTTTTCTCCGTGGTCAAGTTCTCTTGTCCCTTGGTCACATATCATCTCTGCTCCTCCCCTTTCCCTGCCACACATGTTTTCTTCAGGTTCCCTCACAGCCCACCTCCTCCAGCAAGTCTTCCAAGATCTTCCAAGCCTCTCCTGAGCTCACTCGGCTTTAACTATTTGCCTAATAGTCAATCTGCCTTGTTTTCTCTCACCTGCTCCAGGTGTGCCCAGGCAACCCAGCAGGAATGGGTTCCTGGATCATCTGGTGTACAAGAGTCAGTATGGGCACAAGTTATCTTAGACCATATTGAATCTGCTGTGTAAACGTGTACACAGGACTTATTGTTTTCTCTCAGGAAGGGCATACTCCACCCCTAGACAATATACCTGTAGTCTCAGCCAAATGCCGTCGTGAGTGCCTTCTCTGGGAGTGGCCAGGCTGGAAAGGTAAATGAAGGTGTAAAGAACCTGGACTTAGGGGGTAGTAGGGTGAGCCAATCTTCCTGAGTGCTAATCTCCATTTTGCCTCCGTGTTACCCTGTCTCATTTCCTGCTGAGGGCCTTGTATGTCTATAGCCTCGCACACTCCCTGGCCATTGCAGGTGCTCAGGGACAGTCTGAGTGTGTGGATAGTGGTGGACTATCCAAATTCATCAAAACCAGATGCTTATGGCCCCACACAGACCCTGCCTCATGGAGTTCTGTCTCCAGGAGCCGCCAGCCTTGCTGCTCAGCACTTGGGAGATTCAGCCCAGCTCTCGGCACTTTCTTATTCCTTCTTGCAGAAACTTTCCCCTGCTGAACAAAACACACACTTCCTGTCAGCTTTGATTTCCGTGATGGCTTGCTTACGAGCAGGGCATTCTGTTCTTGGAATTTCTTGTTAAAATATTTCATTTAATTAAGTTTTTACAACCAGCTCTGCTTTCTGTCTGTTAGAAGGTAGGGGCCAGTGTAGCTCTAGCCTGTGCTCTCCCAGAGTCACCGAGACTCTGAAAGATCTAAGCCCAGGCCCTCAGGCTGTGTTCCAAGGCTTCCAGCCTTCCACCTCAAAAAGGTTGGGTGTGTCAGAGGCTGAGTCCCCATCACAGGCCCCACTGGAGACCAGAGGGCCACCAGAGACATTTTGCCTAAGTACTCTCTGTTGAGACTCTTTCTCTGCCTGTGTCTAAATCCCAAACTTTATCCAGAGAGTGTGCAATGAACAATGGCAGGTGTCTATAAGAGCCCACAGCAGCTCTGTTCTCTCCTCCTTGCCTTCTCTTTCCTATGCTGCTCCCTGACCCTATTGTTCTGGCTATCCCCACCCTGCTGCCCTTAGAGCCCCTCTCAGCTCCATGGGCAGAATACCACATTCATTCTCTCTCCACCTTCCACATGTGAATATGACCCATCAAGCCTCATTCCCCCAATGTCACCCTCTGAACATATCTGGGTCCCAGAGGAGCTCTACTGTCCCTGTCACAGGCTGGAGGGGCCTCTGAGCTGTTGGATGGGTTAAATGCGACTGTCTTTTCCCTAAGTAATGGAATGACCCTAGGCAATGTGGTTTTGAAAGGTGGTCTCTACAGAGATGGTGGCTGCTCTAGTGGCTCAGCCACAAACTCCAAGGACCTCTGTACAATAAGCCAGATAGGCTTCTCTCTGTGTATCCTATAGCCCCACTGCAAAGACCAGAGTCAGATAACCCAGGAAGAACAAAAGCCAGGCAGCCCCTGTTCTCTTCCCAGTTTATACCTCTGGCTGTAAATGTCCCCTGGCCGGTCACAGGGTGGCAATGGAGGCTGATCCCAGCTTTTCTGGGCTCCTTCCTCCAAGACAGGTGGCTTCCTGACCCCACCCAATACCTGGCCTTAGGGAAGCACGGGATAATTCTGGGCTCGTTGTGACAGTTGCTAAGATGCCAGCTGCCACCTGTCAGGAATGTGCAGGCCAGGGTGTAGCCGAACATGCTGTTTTCCCACACTTGTATTCCAAAAGGTTACAGGCCGTGGGTGCCTAATAGGCAGAACATTAGATCACTTGTCTCATTTAGAACAATAATCCGTTTTGCTAGGGGTCAGCTTGACACAAAGAGTCTGTCCAGTCCAGGTCCCTTGATGCGACTTAGCCCTCCCCTCAAACTAATGAAATTTTCAACTCGTGGGTACTTGAGTTAATAAAGTGTGCCACACATCTGCTCTGGCCACTGGCAGAAAAAAAGCCCTGAGGTTCAATTTTGAGATCACTGACATAGTGTTTGAGTGGTCCCCCACTGGCACCTGGCGGGACACCAAATTAAGGAAAGCCGCACAATGAATGTGTGAGAGAAAAAAAAACAACATGAGTGTATACACACAGAGGCCAAGGACCCCCTAGGGGAGGGTGAGAGAGGGGAGGCCTTGAAATTATAGGAGGGAGGATTGATGGGGTGCTACTGCTGGGATTTCACGCCAGTGGCCTACAGGTAATGAATTATTTTAAAAGGAAATTGCCACCAACATGATCTTAGGTCGAAAAGTAAAAAGGGCATGTTTTCTATCCAATCCAGCTGAATTAACTGAGTATGTTAATGTGAATGCCTGTTAACCAAACATAAAACTGGAGGTGGCAGGCCCCAAAAAGGTGAGTTCCAAGCATCATAGACCCGAAAATCCAGCTCTTCTCCCGAGAATCCCTCCACTCCTGTTGCTACTACTCACCCCCACCCCCATTGAAAGCGTTGTGTTGGCCTCAGGCTTGCTCAGGGACCAGGAGGAGCCCATTGCCTACTGGGATATAAACTAGTCACCAGTTTAAAAATGAACTCAAAATTCTTTCACCTGTGTAAAGCCTGACGGACTTCCTCTCCTAGACACTGAAAGACACCGAGAGTTGAGGAAAGAGAGTGGATCTGAACATACTGTGCTCTTCCCAAGAGGAAGACATGGAGCCCTCCTAATACCAAAGGCCTGTCTCCCAGGAAATGCTGTGGGGTTGGGTCAGTTTGCTTTAAGACCAGGCCATGGATGTCCCCTCTCTGGAAGCTAAAGCAGGCCTTGGCTAAGGCTGTGCCTTCCTCCTGGATCATCCAAGGCTCTCCCTCAGGTATGCATTATGGGAGAGTGTGTACTCACAGGGTTGCCGGTGGGATCCTAGAGGAAAGGGTAGATGCTTATGCTGCAGCATCATAAAATAGCCCCCAGGGAGTCTTTCAACATGATTTTATCGATCAAGTATAGAGATGGGAAGGGCTAGAAAAAGGCCACACCATCTCTAAGGAGCTTGCCTGGCCCTTCCCCTGAGGTGGGCTCAGCCAGGATACTCCAGTAGGGTCGAAGACATGTGGCTACTTGTCTTTAGTTCTTCTGTTACCACAATCCATTTACCTCAAGCATCCCTACCCCATAGTGCTGATGGAGACGAAGAGAGAAGAACTCATAGGGATAGATAAACCAGGCTAACTGGTCATGTCCATATGAGGAGACTCATTGACCAATGCTCCATCATTGTGTAGCCACCAGTGCTGCTAACATGTAAGAACGCAAGCTCACAAATGTGGCTGACGAGGCTTTGCCAGTGGCTTTCAACACTTACTTCCTCTTCCCAGTGGCATGTCACCTCTCCATTCCTACAGAGCTCCCAGAATTATTGTTCTCTCCCAATCTTTCTCTTCCCTACCTCCCCTACCAGGAGTCTTTACTTAGCTGTCATTCCTTTTTTCATTCTGCTGGCCTGGCCTGGGAAACTCCCAGGAAACCTGGGAAACCTTGGTTTCACAAGCTTTGATCCCCCTGCAGCCATTGATGGGAGCCCAGGCCTCTGGCAGAACTAAGCAAAGCCTTTGCAATCAAACTGGGCAAAGCTGGTCCCAGCCACAGAGCCTCCGTGATTCCAGAAGCCCATCTTCAAGAGTCCCCCAGAAGTGCTCTCTTTATGGAAGCCCTTTCTTCTGTAGCATTCTAGAAGTAAGAGGGGAGAGACAGAGTAAAGTAGAGTCAGTCCCCACAAGGTCCCCCATGATTAATGATGCTCCCAACAGTCCCCTGAGGTTCTCTAAGCAACTGTGCATGGCTGCCTTGGAATGTAGCATCAACTGCCCTTTGGGAGCCCTGGCCCCTCCTCAAAGCTCTGGAGCCCCTGTCTGCCTACATCAGGGCTCTTTCTCTCACTTTCCCAGTGTTCTGCCTGAATCTCACCAAAGGGGAAGAGGAGGCATTGCACTCTATCTCATCATCTAGCTCAGCTTCAGAAAGGACATGCCCCAAAACCCACTTCTAAGTTCTAATTCCTCTCCTCCCTGTAAGGGACATGGCCAGGCAGTGAGGGAATATTTGGTACTCCCATTTCTTCATAGATAAAATTAGGGATGTCATCGTAGTTGCTTGGCTCATAGTCTTGTGAAGACTGTGAAAGTTAACATGTGTCATTCACTCAGGTATCTGACAGAATGCAAATGCCTTGGAAGTATTATTATCTCTGACTCCTTTTCCAAAAACCTACTCTACAGAGTAGCAATCAAATACCTCACCAGCAACCAGACTCTAACTCTCTTCACCATCCCTGAAAGCAGCAACCAGCTTCTATAGTATTTGGTACCCAGATTCTAGTAGGCCTTGTCTCAATAGAATTTCTGCCTATGCCACTAAAAGACAACACCAACACAGGCCTTACGATGTGAAGAGAAGGCTCTTGGGTAATTGAGTCACCTCACCTGGTGCACCTACGCAAACCCACCAAGACAACCATCAAACAGGGAAGACAGAGATATGGCCTCTCACTTCTCTCTCTAAAGTTACTAGGGGCCTGTAGGCCATGAAGAGTGTCTGTTATTACAGCCAATTCATGAAAAATGAGACCAAGTTATCCATGGTGATCAGAGTCCAAGTTTATTGTGAGTAATGTAAACTTATCTAGTGCAAGCATCTCATGTGGACCCACCTTGAGCTGTGGAGCCTGGTGCTCAGTGGAGTAAGCAAAGCCATACCCAGATGCAAGCTCCTATGGCTCAGCCAACATCCTTGGTCACAGGCCCAAAAAGCCTGAGGTCAGTTCCCTGCCACATCTCTCCAGGCCACAGCAGTCCCTTCCCTGAAATGACAGATTTGGCCCAATGATCTATAAAGGTTTTCAGGTTCCAGCAGACTACAGAGGGCTCCAACATATCAATGTCATCATAGGAACAGTAACAGGACTCATGACTGATCACCTGATATGCCCAGTGTTCATGACACTACAATAAACCAATAGGGACATACTGTGATCTGTATTGTACAGATGGGAAAACTGAGGCTTGGTGCATTAAATAGCTTTGCTTTGGTGACTTGTTTACAGAAAACTGGGCTTAAAGACTGAGTCTGCATTATCTCCACAGCTATGCATAAAAACACATTGTGTTGTTTTCACAATGACCTTGATGGCATCAGTAACATTAACCACTTCAGTGCTGGACACATGGCATGAGTGTCATCTTGCTTCATCTTTCACCAACTTACAAACATTTATGGATAGTCACTCCAACCATGTCATTCTTTGAACTGAAAACCAAGCCCACCTTAGCCAGAGCAAACTTTCCTAATGGCTTACCCAAGGTTATCTGTGGTAACTTCAGAATCACTGTTTAGCACAAAGAAAGTCACCAGCTGTCAAAATATTGAGATGTTTTAACTGCTGCCCATATTCCCTAAAGCTGACCACTTCCATGGACCTTATTGGCTACCTATGACTCTGAGTGATGCTAGGTTACTTACAGTATCTGCTCTGATTGGTAAGTGCCCCTGGGAGGCTAATTGTGAAAATCCTAAGCATCACCTCTTACCATGATAACCAAAGCAGAAACAACTGGCATCAAGGTGTGTATGTCACATTGGCATTTGCCCTGTGTATGCACATGTAGGACATAAAATGTAGAAATGCTTATGTTTAAATACAACTTACACACACACTTGCATTATACATGCCTGCATATACACACACACAAAACACACACACACACACACACACACCACATCATCATCGTCAACATCATCATCATCACCCACACTAGTACACATCTCTAGCTCAAGTTCTTCCTTGGTACTTCCTCCAAGTAGTTAAAACCAGCATGTATTAGTTACTTTCTTGTGACCGAATATAAGAGGCAACTTTAGGGAAGAAAGATTTGTTTCTTAAAGCTCTTAGGCTGAGGGAATACAGCCCATCGTATCCAGAAAGTATGGTGGCAGGAGCATGAGGTACTAGTCAGATTACGTCCTTAGTCAGGAAATGGGGAGAGGTAAATGCTGATGCTCCCTTGTTTTCTCTTGTTGTTCTTACTATAAAGCCCAAAACTGGCCTGTGTGGTTATGTCACCTACATCTATCCTGCTCAGTTAGACGTCTCAGGAATGTCCTTACAGATATACCCAAAGGTATACCTTGTTAAACCCTAAGGTGATTTCTTAATGAATAAATTAATCTGGTTTTTTTTTTCCCTTTTGAGACTAGGTCTCACTGTGTAGCCCTTCTGGTCTGTGGCTTGATATGAAGCTGGCCTCAGAATTATGGCAATCTTCCTGACTTTGCCTCCCAAGTACTGGGACTCCAGGCATGTGCCACCATACCCAGTCCCCTAGATGTTTATTAATCCAATCAAGTTAAAAGTCAAAACTAGGTGAAAGTCAAAATTAACCATTACACACCCCCATGCAGCCTCACTGAGAGCCTCTGCTCCTGAAATTCTTTCTGCTCTCCAATATCCTCTTACCCAGTCCCTGGAAAGCAAGGCTGTAATGCTTGATCCCTGCAAATGGACAAGACACAGTAGCCATAGCTAACTGACTGATCCTTGAGAAAGAGAGCCAACAGAAAACCCTGTTATCTGGCCTAGAGTATCCTGCACAGAACTCACACACTGAACCCTAGATAGGAAACCTCACCTCAACTAGAAGAGACAAAAAGTGCTCAGATGACTGAGGACTGGTGGCCAAACCTCTGCCAGGACAAGGACTGCACTGGGCAAACCAGGCTACAACAACCAAATCTCTACTGCTGAGGAGCACAAATACAGAATATGAGGAGAAGGGACCTGCATGAAGCCTGACATGTTTCCCCAGCAGCTCTGCTATGTACAATGGTTTACAAAGACTGTCATGCATCCTAGAGATGAGCAAAGAGTGCCTGGATGGGCTGTTCTTCCGTACATCCCCTGAGTCTTTCTTGTGAGTTTAAGGAATCTGTTTGCATGAATAGAGTGTACCAAGAAGATGAGCTTGGCATTGGCCTTTGGCTAGGGTAGCAACCTCATCCTTTAGCATCTCATAACACTGTGCTTACCTTAGTCTGCTCCCCATGGCAACAGCTCTCCAGCCCTCTGAAAGCCTTTTCTACTCTTTGGACTGATCTTCCTGAAAAAGAACAGAGGCAACCCCCTGTGCCTTTCTCCATCAGCAGACTCTGGGACGACTCTCCATTTCCACTTTTGCACCTGTCCTTTAACACTGGGTGACATTGGCTAGAGTATGAGATATGAATCTGAAGTTGCCGCCCATCTGTGCTCAGGGTTGACTTGCTCAGTTCCTTGAATCCTTTGGGAAGAGAAGGTCCTGTGTCAAGTGTAGCTTACTAGAATCAGACATTCTGAAAACATCCAGCCAGGGTCCATGCAGGAGAGTGCATCCTTTATCAAGAGGAGGTCATAACAGTTTGTAATCCTAGAACCATGAAACAGGTCTTCATGTGGAATTTCAGCTATGGTTTTGCCTCTGAGACCACATGTCTCTGGAAGGTTCTCTGATAGATGGTTCGAGCAGGAAGAGATTCATGTGGTTCTAGTATCCAAATGCCTTGCCCTGGTTGCAGAAGTCACAGAGGCTAAGAGCTGTGATAATACTGTGGGATATGGAAACATAGCCTACGGCCAAAGAAAGCTATGTCAGGAACAATCAAAAGCTGTAACTACAGTTGTCTCTTCTAGTTGAGGTACAGATGTTATCCTGACTTTGGTGTGGGTTTATCAAAAATGAGGCTCTCAAAATCTGGTGTCCATGCAATGGTTCTCCAAATGTATGAAACGTCTGTTATCTTCATTCTGTCCCAAGACTAACAGGCCTAATAGAAGTAAGCCAATGCTACTTGACACATACAAGGTCCAACTCTCATAACCTCTGCCTTCTGGTCTTTGGCTCACTGGGGCTTTGAGAGTGTGTCCTCCCATCTACAGCAGACCCTGAAAAGCTTAATCTCTGGGGATAAAGCCAGGTCCTTCCCATTTTGCCTTACACACCCAAGTCACGTGGCTAGGGCTTGCCTCATCTTATACCTAACAAACTTTGGCATGACAGATGAAAACCTCCCCTTACCCAGCCCATCAGAAATTCCCATACTAGATGAGGATGAGATGTAGGCGGATGCACTCAGACACCCTGGTCAGCAGGTTGAGAGCTTGATGTGTCTATGTCAGGAGGTGCTGAGCAACCCCAGATTCTCCTGTTACCTTCTTGGAGTCAAGTCGTCTATCAGAGCCCTGGGGCTGCTACAGAGTGGATGGCTTGAGCAACGGAAATGTATTAGAGGCTGAAAAGATGGCACAGTGATTAAGAGCACTTACTGTTCTTCAAGAGAACTCAAGTTCAGATATCAGCACCAACATCAGATGGTTCACAACCAGCTGTAGGGAATCTAGTACTCTCTTCTAGCCTCCAGCTCTCCTGGCCCCTACAGACACCTACATACATGCAAATAAATAAAAATTAAATGTTCATATGAAAATATATACATATACAGAGATACACACATGTACATATATATACACGTGTGTGTGTATATATTTAAAGAGGGGGATAAAGAGAGAAGCTAAAGCCTGAGATCAAGATACTGGCAGGGCTGGCCCCTTCTGGAGAGCTCTAATGGAGAGCTCGGTCCCAACCATCTCCCCCTGGATTCCTGTAGTTGCTGGCAGTCCTTAAGATTACTTGATGGGATCATTATCCAGAGGCCTGTCTTCATATTCCCACAGCATTTTCCCAAGTGAGCCAAGGGAACCAGTCTCACTGGCTTGCTACCTGCCTATCTCACCCTACTTCTGACTGTAAAGCTCGTCTCCAATGAGCACATTCACAGGCACTGAGGTGGTGGGGAATGACTTCACTGTGTGATTCCAACAGGATGCAATTCAACCCTGCTTTGTAATGACAGAGTCCTGCAGTCTTCTTCTGCACCCCAAGTCCTCCCTAATAAGTGGTCCAGTGGTACTCAAAATGAGGAGAGAAAACAAACTAGCAGCTCCTAAGTCCTCTCTACAGCGCTCTTTGCCCCAAGAGAGATCTTCACATGAAAACGTAAATGCAGGAGTGTGCCTCACTGGTAGCCCAAGACCAGCTCCTAATCCACCAATTCCATACTCCGGATTTTCTAATCATCTAACTAGGCATCACTTTAGGAGGATAGATCATGTCCAGATGTGATTCAACGTACAAAAATACGTACATATATACATCTTGCACTCATTAAAAAAAAATGATTTCTAGATAGAGGATGTGTGGCTTATAATCTCAGTTAAAATAATTTACATGAGCTCTTATTTGCAAGGTAGAGAACATAGGAGTTTCCTTCCTCTGGTTGCTTCCTTTCAGCAGAGGCCTTTAGCCCAGGGTAGGGTTAATCACTAACTACAGCAAATGAGAGCTGGAGAAGGAACTTTGCCCTTTGCCAGATTCTCTAGCCCCATTTTTGCTTGTGATTTTTTCCATAGTCCTATGCTCTGAGCTAATGTCAAGAATAAATGATACAAGAAAGAAAGATTCAGAGCTGTCAATCAAAAGGTAGCTTTCAGTAGAGAGTATGGCAGAGATCTCTGTGAGTTAGAGACCACACTGGTCTTTATAGCAAGGTCCCGGCCACTTAGGACTAAATAGAGAGACCCTGTTCAAAAAAATAAACAAAAAGACAGCTTTCTAGTCTACACTCTACAACAAATTATCTATGTAACCTTCACCATGATGCTCCCCTATCAAATCTACTCATTACTCACTTGACCATTCACTCTAAAAATACTTCTAAATCACTCACTGAATTTTAGTTCAATAGACCTATGTGTCTCCGTCCATAGCAGACATCACTAGTTGACCACTGCACACTTTGCTTCAGGCCTGTCACTTAGTTTTCTGGGCACCCACTGAAAATCTCTGCCTCTGGGAGTCAAATTTCAGAAAGGTTTGGCATCCACCATGTCTCTGGAGGTGGCTCCGTGTAAAAGGCTTACTATGAAAAGCTCAAGGCCCTGAGTTCAGATTCCCAGCACCTGAAAACCAGGCATAATGGCATCCACCTATAACTGGATATTGAGGGGTAGACAAAGATGGCAAATCCGGGGGGGGGGTTGTTAGCTAGTCAGTCTAGCTGAAAGGGAGAGCTCCAGGTTCAGTAAAAGCCCTTGTCTTGAAAAACCTAAAGTGGATAGTGAAAGGAAAATATACCCAGCGTGTATCTCTGTCATGTACATGCATATGCACATGCACATGCATAGGTGTGTACACCTACAGATACAGAGAGAGAGAGAGACAGAGAGAGAGAGAGAGAGAGAGAGAGAGAGAGAGAGAGAGAGAGAGAGAGAGACAGAGAATGGCATCTTCAGCCTGAACAGACAGAAGTCAGCAGAGAAGAGAGATCCAGGTATCATTGCCAATGAAGGTAGCATGAGAGCCACCAGTGTTTAGGGGCTCAAGAGT